>CAUZXS010005852.1:140000-141860 GCA_963585895.1 Sepioteuthis lessoniana
TATTCTCTCGTAATAAGGTCACACTCAATAAATTGTTTTTACTCATCAAGTCTCACTCAATAGATTGTTTTCTCGTAATAAGGTCACATTCACATTATTTTCTATTTATAAGGTCATACCCAATGAATTGTTTTCTACTAATAAGGTCACACTTAATAAATTGTTTTCTTGTAATACGGTCTCACTCAATGAATTGTTTTCTAGTAAGAAGGTCACATTCAATAAATTATTTTCTACTAATAAGGTCATATTCAATAAATTATTTCAACTCATAAGGTCACATTCAATAAATTTTCTGCATGTTAACAAAATGTAAAGTTTAAGGTCTTAGTGGATAACTTTGTTGATAACTTAGTCTAAAATTAATTTATATATTAGAAGATATGAAACGCTTTACAAGTCTTTTACATAACTGTTTGAAGATTTTTTTCTCGAGAAATCGTTAGGATACCAAGTTCGAAGGAATAGTGGCGCAGTTTGTATTTAACTTTCAATAAAGCCATTTAAGATCACACTTGATAGTTTAGCAGCCTTAAGATGGTAAGTTACCACCCTGTTTTCTGTTTCGCCTTCTTTGCTTAATGGTATATCTACCTTCATGGATATTTCATGCCAAAGCCATCCTTGTAGAAGGACAATAGTGGTACTATACAATTCATAACTGGGAGGATAAGAGGGTTCATATCTTTTCCAAGGTAATAGTGTGACTGGTGCTCGAACTCGCTTGCTAAGATGCCGCACTTCAGCAATTTAGCCACTTCACTACGGGAAGGACTACCTCTCCTGACATAATTTTTATTTTATTGTATTTGAATTTAACCTTTCGGAGATTTTAATAGTTGCTTAATATAATTTGGAAAAGTCAAAGGTGTTGATCACCCATTGAGAAAAAAAAAAAAAAAAAAACACTAAAAATGGTTTTCTTGTTAAACCGTAACACCAGGCGAGAAACCATAAAGATAAAATCAATAAATAAAATATAAAAAGCTTGAAAAAAAATGGAGTACCAAGTGAGGATCAAAGTCACTTGTAACTTGGTAGTTGATGAGTCCTTGCTAACACTCAGTATTATAAGGTACGGATCAAGAGTAAATTGGAGCAATCCAGGGAAATGAGTAACGCCCTCCCCACACCTTGGTGTAGTAGCTATCGAAAAGGGAGCCTTCGGAGTCATCCTCGACTACAGTCGCCAACTTTACTTACGTGACTTCGTTGAGATTCAGGATTCATAAACCTTTTAATAAGGTCCAACCTGTTCGAAAGTTCAGTAAGTTAAAAAAAAAAAAATGAAAATCTATGAATGCAGACATGTGACCGATATTCCCGTTAAAACACACCAATTTTCTCTTGCTTGGTGAAACATTTAGTAGAATCATACTCTTAGTAGAATCATACAAGATGAATGTATAAAACAACTTCAGATCGCCTATTTTGAGATATTCTCGTTGTATGATATTACATCAAGCTAGCCATTTCCCGCTTTGAGCTTATCATTCTTTACTACGATTTGAGCTTACTGTTCTTAACTAATCTTCAGATTTTCTCTGACACCCATTGCGCGCACATGCGCATGCGCATGCGCACACACATATGTATGTATTGTGGTAATAGAATTAGAGATAATGTCTTTAGAGACAAAAAGATAATTTCTTTGAGACACAGGAATTAGAGATTGTGTCACTTAGATAAAAATTAGAGATAGTGTTTTTTAAAGACTAGAATTAGAGATAGTGTCTTTTTCAGGCAAGAATTATAGATAATGTTTTTTATAGACAACAATAAGAGATAATGTCTTACAGAGACAAAAAATTAGAGATAACGCCTCTTAGAGACAAGAATTAGATAATATCTTTTTTAGAC
>CAUZXS010005853.1:0-2500 GCA_963585895.1 Sepioteuthis lessoniana
AAAAGAAATTCTCTTAATTGAAAAAAAAGTTGAATCTTAAACCTTTAAAATGACCAATGACAGTTGAAAGAGTTTGTGAAGAAAAATCTAAATTATCTTTACAAAGTCTTTAAATAAAATTCATTTTCTTGTATTAAGTCAAAAGGAAATCAGACTATAAAAATAGATATTTTTGTCTTACATAGAAATATTGCTGAATAGTTGATTGTGATCAAACCTTGAAGATTATAATGTTGTTTCTGGACGTATGTAACATGAATAATAATGTGTCGTGATAATTACAAACGAGAAAAAAAAATAGATACACATTTTAACACAGTTAAACATTCAAGTTAATTGAAGTGTAGAAATGAATATAGAAATAAATGTAGATTTATAAGGAGAAACCTATAAGCAAATTCAAAAACATCATCTTAAACACCAGCTGCCAAATTTTCTTATCACCTAACGAAAACTGTTTTAAACACGAAACCCTATACGTATTTCGAAATAATTCATATATATATATATATATATATATATATATATATACATATATATATATTATATATATATATATGTATATATATATATATATATATATAATCCGAGGAATAAATCCAAAGGGTACGAGTGTCTTTATAATACCTAATAATTTGAACGGAATAATGAATTCAGATTCTATCTATAATTCTAATTAAGGCGCAAGCCACTAATAACTTTTTTCGTTTTACAGTTTTTTAAAATTTCAGTGATATTTAAATTAAGGTTAACGTTTTGGTTTTTTTAAGAGGAATCTATGAACATTATATCTGATTATAATATATAATAATATTTCTGCCATAAAATTTTTTGATTGAAAAATATAAAAAATTATCTTAATTAAATTTTATTTTTTTTTTAATTTTCTTTCTCGCCGGAAACATTATAAACACACCAAAATATATTCAATACTTAACAATATCTTCATTCAGTATCTGAAAAGGGTCATCATAGACCTGAAATAAATTTATAATGACATCAAAGAATTGAATTTGTTTATATATATATATATATATATATATATATATATATATATATATATATATATATATATATATATATATATATATATATATATATGCATGTTGTTTCAAATAATTTTATATCATTTGAGATGTACACGTTGTTTTAGAAAAACATTTCGTTATTTAATAATTTGACAATTTCACATCCAAATGATCACAAATTTTAACAGTATATGTAGAAAAAATTTGAAATTTTATGTTTATACACCTTTCCTTTTCTAGTGGATGGCATTTCTATACCAGAAAAGAAAGCATAAAACATTAAACACAGAATTTTCAGTTGATTCTACACTTGTACGTTAAAATTTGAGATTATTTGAATGAGAATTGGTCAAACTATAAGATTACGAAAGGATACGAATTTTTCAAAAATCACGCTATGAATCTCAAATGATATAATTTTTTTCGAAAAACCCAAAATACATACATATACATAGTTATATATATATAATATATATATATATATATATATATATATATATATATATATATATATATATATATAAGTATTTATGATCCAAGGAAAATAGTCTAGATTTTAGACTGTTAAGTAGTAAATCCAAGGTGAATTAGAATGTCCATTTAATGCACAATGTCTATGGCTATCCAATGTATAATTAATTTCAGATTCAAAATATATCGAAACTCACATACTGAGCAAAAATATTTTTTTAACATATTTAACGGAAAAAATTCAATCCAGTGGTTCCATTATAAATCTATTTCGAGTCCGATGACTCGTCAGATGGAGATAATAAATTTGTGATTGGAATATGATGTACACATCCCAACCTTGTTTCCGCTAGAAGAGAATTTCTTTTTCTTAGAAGATAACTTTATACAGGGTGACCACCCCCTACCCCCCAAAAAAACCCAGAACCCATAAATTTTTTTATTACTTCTACAAAAATAATGCAAAATAATTCTAATTTTGTCCACTTGAACTTCTGGACATGTTGGTGAATACTATGGTCCCAATTTTTCATGCACAGAATCTACTTCATATTCTGAAGAAAAGAAAAGGCTAGAATTAAATTTATGAATTTCAGTCAAAAATATATGGGTTCCGCTTTTTTTTTTGTGGGGGAGGGGATCACCCTGTACGTTAATATATAAGTTTTCCTCTTTTTTGTTTTTTAAAGAATTCGTCACCAATAATTTAAATTATGTATCTGTGAAAAAAGTATATATGAACATTTTCTACATTTTCGAGTAGTTGCAAGAAACGAGAAGATACTGACACGCTGAAAATGGTTACGTGTAGCACCGGGCCATGATGGTACCGTATCTCATAGGAATCGAATTTTTAACAATGGTAAAGATCTTGCTTGATAGATATACCTGCAATCACAGGTGCCACAATTTTTTATGTACGTTTGTCATTTAATTTTACATGTCAGGACAAAATGACATTTCAAAAAGTTTAAATTCATTGATAAAATCACTTCGTATGG
>CAUZXS010005853.1:7500-21399 GCA_963585895.1 Sepioteuthis lessoniana
TCCTAACTCATTTTTAGCCAATTGTGGTAAACTCACTTCACAGAGTGAGTCATACCAGTCAAAATGTATGCACATGATTAACTTCTATCCTCACTGTGTGTCGACACAATTGTGAGCTAGTGCTAGACAAATCTTTTTA
The DNA here is from genome assembly GCA_963585895.1 of Sepioteuthis lessoniana. Taxonomy (NCBI): domain Eukaryota; kingdom Metazoa; phylum Mollusca; class Cephalopoda; order Myopsida; family Loliginidae; genus Sepioteuthis; species Sepioteuthis lessoniana. The sequence continues at coordinate 7,640 of CAUZXS010005853.1, forward strand.
AAACCTACGACAAGAACATTAAGAAAAATACTTACATATATATACTTATATATATATTTACATATATATATATATAGAGAGAGAGGTATCTGGGTTTGTATAGATGCAATATATATATATATATATATATACTAAGGTATGCTTAAATAGGATAAATGTGTGTACCGTGAATTGCGACGTACAAGTTGACCTTTAAGCCTGAAAAAATCTCTACAAAACAAGAGGTTGATTAACACTGAAGGGCTGAAATCCAAACGTTTACCACATAGTGGTCAACCAGTGAAACAACAGTTCTCCCTCCAATCGATATGCACCACTTACCATAATTCTAGCTGACGTCCACAAACATTTTCGTGTTTGCAAAACGTATTTTATAAATTAACACAAATTAATTAAAAACAATAAAACTGATATACAAATTTCAAAGTTTTAAACTTGAATCGGTACGTCACAGCACCTAGTCGGTTCGTCAGACAACTATAGCGATTTCATGATAGAACAGATGGTGAGTTAATATGAATATAAGCACAAATGTGTAAGATTTGATTGTTTTATATATTTTAATGGTAGACTACCGGACCATTGGGCTAATGAGTAGAGTGTTCGTCAATGGTCTGGGAGACCAGGGTTCAATCTCAGGTCGAGTCATACCAAAGACTCAAAAAATGGTACTTGATGTTGTCTTGCTTAACTCTTAGCTTTATAAGGTAAAGGTCCAGGGTAAAGTGGAGCAATCCAGGGAATGGAGTTGCGCTGTCCACCAAAACCCCGGTGTAGTAGCTATTGAAAAGGGAACCCTCGGGTCACCCTCGACTAAGTTTACTGTATGTTTAGGGGTTGACCTATACAGCAGGTAAAGGTTTAACCTAGAATTTTATGCAAATGATCTTGGTGTCAACTTATAAGCCATGTCGACTAGTGTACGAAGCAATTTACGGTAAGAGAGGTTCCTGAAATTTTCTTGAATCAACCGAGATTTTAATCAGCACCTTGCCAGAATAAAACTTTTGCTGAACAGTAAAAAAAAATTAAATCTCTTAAAAATTCTAGTCGATAATTCCTGGTTAGGTTTATTGGCTTTTTTAATAATGTTTTCTTCCTTGGAGTTATTGAATCATTTGTCTAAAGAAAGTGAATTCTTCATTAATAAGAGGCTTTTGTTTGTTTACAATCATATATATATATATATATATATATATATATATATATATATATATATCATCTTCATCATGTCGTGCTGGTAGCCTCTCACGCCACTTTTCCCTATCGTTCATCGCCTCTGGCAGGTCTTCTGGACTACATCCCGTATCCTCACATAGTTGCTGAATGTATGTTCGTGCTGGTCGTCCTGCTTTTGCTCGGCCATATGTGGGGGTCCATAAGAGTACATCACTTATGAGTTCGTCCCTGCTTCTCCAGTAGTGTCCTGCATGTCTGGTTCGTCTAACTTGGATAGTTTTTGTGATAGGAGGCAGGTGTCCGTACAGTTGGTGTCTTGTGGGGTGTTGCCGCCAGGACTTGTTCAAGATTGCTCGCAGCATTCTTGTGTAATTGCCGTCTAGCTTCCTCTCCAGCCGTTTTGTTAGAGTCCATGTATATATATATTGAACAACTGAGAATTGTAACGGCGTGAAACCATCAGAGGTGAAAGAGAAATATAATGTATTTATATTTGCTTGGCCGAACTAGCACAGAATATTTTTTTACTTTTCACAAAGGTGGTTAGATATCTAAATTTCAATATATATATATATATATATATATATATATATATATATATATATATATATATATATATATGCTGGTCTGATGATTGTATATACGAGAAATGGACAGTCAACAAGCGCCGTCGAGTCTACCAACGCAATTAAAACTTAGATCAATACATGCTCTACTACCAATATTGAGCACTCTTTCTTCATAAATATATCCTACCACTCTGTTGACCGGGCCATTGGCCAAATGAGTAGAGTGTTCACCAATGGTCCGGGAGACAAAGGTTCAATCCCAGGTCGAATCATACCAAAGACTCAAAAAAAAGGTAAGGATCAAGGGTAAAGTGGAGCAATCCAGTAAATGGAGTAGCGCCTTCTCCTACACCTCGGTGTATTAGCTATTGAAAAGGGAACCTTCGGGTCACCCTCGACTAAGGTCACCGACTTACTTTTATATTATCAATAATATATATATATATATATATATATATATATATATGTGTGTGTGTGTGTGTGTGTGTGCACGCGCGTGTGTTTGTGCGTGTGTTTGTCGGAGTCTGGGTTAGACATAAAAATGTATGGCTAAAACTACTGCTTTTGTCCTGATTCAAACAAGATCCTGTGTAACCTGCTATATAACTTGACAGAAGTAGCGATTTTTTTTTTCGAATAATCTCATTTAATTTCCATATTTTACTGAATAAATCCTTGAATGAAAGAGAACAAGTTATAAAATAAACAAGACTAAAATAAATATCTATGATTCATTTTGAGAGGGTTTTTTTCCAAACTACTAATTTTTTTTTTCATTTCATTTTTACTTTTTTTTGAAAAAGTGATTGTTCTTGAGATAGCTTTTACAATTATCCTCGAAGCCACAACTTTGTTATCAACCTTTTCACTGAAGGGCAGCTACTTTAAAGTTGACTAATTTTTCGCAAAGGTACATAAATATATATATTGTCTCCCAAACTGCACAACTTAGTATACGATAACTATATCTTCAACTTTTCTATTCAAATATATATTAGACGCGGCGTAGTGGCTGACATCCTGGTCCTTAGACATCGTTGTCAGTGCACCACCACGATCAATTTCAGATTAAAACCTTTAGGAAAGGTATGAACTCCCTGATGCCTCCAGCTATTGTTTAAGTATAATATATATATATATATATATATATATATATATATATGTGTGTGTGTGTGTGTGTGTGTGTGTGTGTGTGTGTGTGTGTGTGTGTGTGTGTGTGGAAAAACTGATAACAACGATCCAAGTGGAAGGAATGATTTATTAACGGGTCGACATTATAGCGTTTCGGTTCTACTGAACCATCATCAGGACCATGAGGGGTGATATTAATAATTTTAAGTTAACGATGGATGTTTAGATATGTGAAATACAAAAACCTAGGGGAAAATATGTATAGTAAGAAAAAGTTGGCCGTGGCGAATCAGCGTTTGATGTTTAAATTACGTCATTTGACTTATTAGGAATATTGTATAGAATTTATGTTTTTGTATTTCACATTTCTAAACATCCATCGTTAACTTAAAATAATTAATATCACCCCTCATGGTCCTGATGATGGTTCAGTAGAACCGAAACGCTATAGTGTCGACCCGTTAATAAATCATTCATTCCACTTGGATCGTTGTTATCAGTTTTTCTACATATTGTCGGATTACAATTCTTTATTTACACTTCATATATATATATATATATATATATATAGAGAGAGAGAGAGAGGGGGGGGAGACAGAGAAAGAGGAAGCAAAACTTGAATACTTAAAGAACCAGAACTTATCTACTTAGGTTTCACCAAGGTAGTTAGATTCTGGCTCTTTTAGGTATTCTAGTTTTGCTTGACTTAGTGACTTGAGCACTTTTACATATTAGCTTAAATAACTCTGTCGGTATTTTTTTTTTTTTTTTTTTTTGGCAAGACATTGCGGTGCTGGTTGATTATTTTCAAAAAGAACGGATATTTTAATCTTATCTTTTTTATTGAATTTTTTCCCCCACAAACATCAGTTTGTGTATTTTTTTAATTTTTTTTAACAAATAGTATCATCTGTTTTTTGTTTTTTTTCAAGGCGCCGGTGTTATAGAAATAGCTTTGAAGAAAAATATATATGTGTGTATTTGTACGTGTGTATGCATGTCTCTGTGTATGTGTGTGTGCTGGAGAGAGAGAGAGAGAGAGAGAGAGAGAGAGAGAGAGAGAGAGAGTACATGCGTATATCTTTACTGTCATTGTAAGACTATATTTCATTTATTTTTATGTTATTTGTGCTAATACTGATGCAGCCTGGGTGCCTAGTGTGACGTAATGGTTGGCAACCTTCTCGAGTGAGTTCAAGTCTCATTGTGTGCTTCATTCATTCAGCCTTGTGTCACAACTAAGCAAAAAAGCTTAGTAAATTATAATATTAATTCAACCTCTTTTAAACATTCAAATTAACGAGGATTTATGTCAGATAGCTATTTTTTAGTTTGTATGTATACATTTTCCTTTTATATATCTTATGTATTTCTCAAATATTTTTCTGTAATGTAAATCCGATTCCATCTTAGATTCCGTTCGTTCAGTGGATCACTCTTTCGTCAAATTCGAAATTCTTTCAATAAATGTCAAGTTGGAGACCGGAATCGAGGTTGACCCAAAGGCTCCCTTTTCAATAGCTACTACACTGAGGTGTAAAGGAGGGCGCTACTCCTTTCCATGGATTGCTCCATGGATTACTCTCGATAGTACCTTATAATGCTGAGTAATAAACAAGGATGTATCAAGTACAATTTTTTGAGTTTTTGGCATGACTCGACCTGGGATTGAACGCCGATCTCCCGAGCCAATGGCCAACAATCTACCCACTAGACCAATGTGATCTTTATAGTGTTATAGTTGTTGTTGGCAAACCGGAGTCTAGTGTGACCCAAAGGCTCCCTTTTCAATTGTTACTACTAGGGGAGGGCGCAACTCCTTTCAAATTATCCTTGTTCCATACATTATAATATTGAATGTAAAGCAAGGATGCTTTTTTAGCTTTTGTATGATTCGACCAGGGATTGAACATCGATTTCCTGGTTCACTGGCGAACACTTTAAAAATTATGCCAATGGGCATAATGCTAAATTGGCTATATATTCAGGTTATAATATTTATATATTCATGTGCGCGCGCGCGTGTGTGTGTGAGTGTGTGAAATAAATGCAATGAAATGTAATATATGGCTTAGAGTTATGAAATTTTACATTGACCCTTGCAGTAAGAATATAAAAAAAGTTCCAAGTACAACGACAAAAGGAATGACTGATTGATTAATTGACTGATTGATTTTAACAGCACGTCAACCCATCCAGTTTTTTGCCCATTTGGCTGGAGTCGTAGAATACACCGACTGCTTCTCTGCAGAGTGGTAAGACCCACCACCAAAGAGTGTCCTAGATTTGACACTAAAAAATCTGATGGTGAGGTTCCAGTAATGCTGGAGCTTTGGAGAATACGGAGTACCCCATTCATTGCCATCACTCCCAGGTCCACACTGGCCCAGATTGGTAGCTCTTGATAGGGCCCTATCTATGGGTTAAATAGAACTAAACTGCTTACTTCTGTTAAACTGAATTGTTTAAATTAGAACTGTATGACTAAACTGAATAGCTTGAAATAGAAATGTTTTTGACAGTTAGACTGTGTACTCGTGCTAAACTGAATTGTTTAAGACAGAATTGGTTATTTGTATAAAAATGGATATGGCATTAAATAACCAACATAGGTTGATATGCCATAAAACCCAAGCAACCAATCAACCGTCCTATCTTATTTCATGGTTAGAAAGTTGTGCTTATTCTCTGTTCATGTTTACAGTTTATGTGTAATTTTTATTTTAGTCTTTGTTTTTTTTTGGGGGGGTTGTTTGTTTTTTGTTTTGTTTTTTGGGGGTGGTTGGCTCACGGTCCAATCGAATATAAATAAACATCTATTTGACACATAGACGGGACCAAAACAGGTTCTACCACTCCCGGTTAGAATGAACCAGGGAGTAATGGCAATCGATGAATATTCTACACTTCCCAGATGACCACAACTGGAGCTTTACCATCAGATAGAGTTTCCTGTCATACACAGGATACTCTTTTTTTTCAGGGACAGAATCTTACTCCTCTACAAGGGGAATACAGCCAGCGTATTTTAAGACCTACCAACAGTGTTAGATAAATGAAATAGCAATCCCGATTTTCGGCCGAGAAATTTCTAGCATACAATATTTCTATATTTATATGGGTACGAATTTCCTACTCACTTGTAAGATTCCTTGCGTTTTCAGATGGCTAATACTATGGCGATTGATTTCAAATGAATTTGTTGATAAAATAAAACTTTCTCTGAAAAATATGAAGATTTTTCTTCTCTCTTGAAAGTTGGACAAAAATTACGGCTGGTCGAACAAAACGAAACATTAGTTTGGTTTCTTGGCATATCAACCTTTGTTGGTTATTTAATGCCAAAACCATTCTCCTAGAAGAACAGTAGTGGTACTATTTAACCCATAGCTGGGAGGATAAGGGGGTTCATGCCTTTCCCAAGGGTATTTGCCCGAAAGTGAACGTAATCGAGCGACTGGAGTACGAACTCGCCTACTATGATTCTGTCGTCCATCGCTTTAACCATTACATCACGAGGACACCCCCGAAATATTCGGTAAAGTTAATACTTTTTCGTGTTATCAAACTCATCTGAGGATACAAGTTTTACAAGTCTCACCAGAAATTTAATAAGCTTTTTTGCTTAGGTGTGGCACAAGACTGTATGAATGGGGCAACAAATGAGACTCTAACTCTCTCGCGAAGGCTTACTCGACTAGTTTGCCAACCGGCCCATTAGTCTAGTGGGTAGAGTGTTCGCCAATAGCCCGGGAGACCGGGGTTCAATCCCAGGTCGAGTCATACCAAAACCTCAAAAAATGGTACTTGATATCTCCTTGTTTAACACTCAGTATTATAAGGTACGTATCAAGGGTAAAGTGGAGTCATCCAAGGAAAGGAGTAGCGCCCTTCCCTTGTAGTAGTAGCTATTGGAAAGGGAACCTTCGGGTCACCCTCGACTACAGTCGCCAACTTTACTTTACGCACTTATATCACTGAAGACGCCAATGTTTTGGAAGTCTCACCCAAAAAGATTATAGCCAAAGAAATTTATTTTCTCCTGTCTTTCTTCAGTTAAATCAAAAAACGCACAACTAAAACACCACATTTCTACTTTTGGGTTGTCAACCCATTCGGGGTAGTTTTATGCTTAGCGGTTCGGAAATAAGGGACGTCCATATTTACACTTTTGTAATGAATGGTTTTAACAATTTGTCAGCATTGGTTATGTTTTATGCAATATCAACTCTTCTGGGTTATTTAATGCCAAATTCTGTTCATATATATATATATATTGGTAAACGAATAGCTTGTAGGTAACGTTTTTAAACGAGTCAGGGCTCATTTACACACAGTTAAATGATTTTATATATTGATATCCAATGCTAGCCATATTTACCAACCCCTTCGCTCGGGCAGGATATGATACAAGGTCAATTTTTAAGCGGAGTTTAACAGGTTTGAATTCAGAGTTTTCCTTCTCCTAGATTAGTTGCCACACCGAAGCTGAAGAACTCAATCTGCCCAACTATTTACCCATAGCTGGAGAGAGAATAATTGGATTCATCCCTTTCCCAATGGTATTAGTGCTAAGTGAAATGCTATCAGTCTCGTCCAGGACTTGAACTCGTGTCGCCGTGTCCATTTCCTACGACGATAACCATTACACCACGGTCACCTCATATCCAGTGCAAACGGTTCTAATCTACATTATTGCTTCGTTTGCACACAGTTAAATTGTTTCAAGTATTGCAATTAATAATTCAATTTAAAAGTAATTATTTGTTTGCACATATAGTTAAATAGTTATAAGTATAGTAAAGGATTGAATAGTTTTATTTGACCCATTGATAGGACCCTAACAGATACTATCACTCCGGGTCAGAGTGGACTTGGGAGTAATTGCAATAAAGGGGTACTTCACATTCCCCAAAGCTCCAGGACTGGAGCCTCAATATCCCATGTTTTCAGTATCATATCAGTATCGTTGGTGGGGGGGTATTACCCCTCAGTAGAGATGCAGTCAGCATATGCAATATCTCCAATCAACTATTCTTGTTTCGAAGGTTTTTTTTTTAATTTGGTGGTGGAGGTGTTCTGTGTTCAATGGCGTATCAACTTTCATGGATTATTTCATGACGAAACCATCCTTGTTGAAGAACAGTAATGCAACTATCTAATCCATTGCTGTTGCAGGGGATTAAAAGAGTTCATGCCTTTCCGAGGAGAATTAGTCCGAAAGTAAACGCAATAATTCAGAGTTCGAAACCGCTTCTTCTGATGTCGAGGTCCAGCATGTAAGCCACCTCACCACAGTAAGTTCCCTTATCAGTTATTCCAGCATTTTACAATTTTTAGCTACTTTACCAGCCAGGAGTCTAAGATAAGGAGCCCACAGACGTCGACAGCTCAGGCCTCCCCGGATAAGACAGATGCGAGTAGATTGGTTTGGTTTGGTTTCTTTGTTTAATGGCATTGCAACCTTCGTAGATTATCTAATGCCAAAGCCAGCCTTCTAGAAGAACAGAAGTGGTATTATTTAACCCATAGCAAGGAGAATAAGCGGGGTTCATGCCTTTCCCAAGAACATTTGTCCGAAAGTGAACAAATAGCGCAACTGGAGTTCGAACTCGCTTACTACGATTCAGCAGTTCAGCAAATTAAACATTACACCACTAGGTCACCCCCTATGTGCATAGAGGGCAATACAGTATGTTTCTTTTATATATATATATATATATATATATATATATATATATATATATATATATATATATATATATATATATATATATATATATATATATATATATATATATATATATATATATATATATATATATATATATATATATATATATATATATATATAACGATATAGAGACGTCACGTAAAAGATGGTTTGGTTTGGTTTTATGCCATATCAAACATTGTTGGTTATTTAATGCCAAATCCTGTTTTTATATATATATTAAATATGATTTGTAGACACATTTTCTAGATACACAGTTAAATGATCAAACCGTTCTATTACTCACAATTCAATTTGGCATAAGTGAAAGTTAAATGGCTCCAATGATTGCTGTTTACCCGTAACAATTCAATTAAATATCAGTCATTTGTTTATGCACAGTTAAATGATCAAACAGTTCTATTTCTAACAATTAATTTTGACGTAAGTCATTTGTTCACACCCAGTTTAAAATGTCAAACAGTTCTATTTGACCAATAGATAGGACCCTATCAAGTACTAACACATCGGGCCAGAGTGCAACTGGGAGCGATGGCAATATAGGGGGACTCCGCCTTCCCCAAATCTTCAACATTACTAGAGTCTCAGCATCAGATTGCTTAGTGTCATTAGCAGGACACTAGTTGGGTGGGGAACTTACTCCTTTGCAGAGATGCAGTCGGTGTATTCAACGGTTCCAGCCAACTGGATTGACAACGTAGGAGGCTCGTCTTAAGCATTTACATAGCAAATGGAATTATTGTTCCGAGTTTAAATCTTAGACAAGGTGGTTAGCGTTTCACTTTGGTTTAATATCCTAGGGAAAAGGCATGAACCTATCTCTTCGTTCTTCCACCAAGCTCTGAGTTAACAGCTGGGTAGACTGGCTTCTTTTGCCTTGCTAAAGCAATCGGTATATGAGAAAGAAAAATCAAAATTCTAACCAGATTGACAGACTGATCCCGAGTCACAACCTACTCGTGATGAAGAGTTGGGCAAATACTTATATCTTATTACATGATGTACTATTATTTTATTCATTTGAGAGGTTTTCAGAACAGCGTTAGCTGATAGTTTCTCACTGGAGTTTAAGTGACAGCAAGTGTCCTCAAGTCTCCAGGACTTTTCTCAGTATTCTGGCTGATCTTAATAATGCTGTCGTTTTGATGGCCCCCACTCGAGCTCTTATTTTCAGGTCCGCATTTGGTGACTGTCCCGAGCCCACCAATTACTATTGGTATTACTGTCACCTTCATGTTTCACAGTTTTTTCTTTGCTTTCAAATCAAGGCGAAATGTATAAATTAACCTTTAAACGAAATTTTTTCCCATTATATCCATGTTCATATATATATATATATATATATAGAGAGAGAGAGAGGGAGAGAGAGAGAGAGAGATAGAGAGAGAAAGAGACAGATATGCAAACACAAAGACACGGAAACCAAAAGACAGACAGTCAGACTGAGATGGTGTTCCAAATGTTGAAGGAGATTAAAAATTAATATTCTATTTTTGCTTCTAATGTAAATCTAATAGTTGAAATTATTCACCATTGATAATTAAAGTATATTTTGCTTAGTTCCTTCATAAAATAAACATAATAATAATAATAATAATAATATTAATAATACGCAAAAGATTATATTCATAAAATCAAGAGAACAATAACATGCATGCAAATTATGAGACAAACACACACACACACACACATGCAAGCAAAGGAATACACACACACACACACACACACACACGCACACACACACATATATATATATATATTAATTAAAAATGTAAAAACCTATGTATATTAATACGGTTAACGATATACTGCTATATATATATATATATATGGGGGATGCATGTGTGTGTGTGTGTGTGTGTGTGTGTGTGTGTGCGCGTGCGCGCCTGTGTATTTACGTGTATGTGTTAATTTGAAATAAACAGGCAGGAAAAAATGTTTGAACGCGTTTCGAACTGACTGAGATAGATAGATAGATAGATAGATAGATAGATAGATAGATAGATAGATTAAAGTATTTATTTTATTAGGATCGTATTACTATATTACCCAATTATTTTGATAATGCTGCTGATGATGATGCTGATGTGAACAAATTAAGTTATTTTTAATGATAACATTTGAGATGGATCCAAGAATGTGTCGAATAAAATTGAACAGAATGAAAGATAGTTAAAGTGACCATGACAGAGGCAAAAAAATAGATAGATAGATAGATAGATAGATAGACAGATATTTTAACGTTGATACCATATATTATACTTTTCGGAAATCTGTATTTAATTAGCAGACCTTGTACTATTGATAGATATACATGTGTATGTGTGTGTGTGTGTGTGTGTGTGTGTGTCTTTGTGTCTGTGTCTGTGTGTGTGTGTGTGTGTGTGTGTGTGTGTGTGTGTGTGTGTGTGTGTGTGTGTGTGTGTTTCTTTGTGTCTGTGTGTGTGTGTATGCGTTCGTTTTAAATGTAAATCGTGACATCTTGTGTAAGATATTATTCGCCGTCCACAAAGTATTTGAGCGAATAAAATGTAACGCACCTGCAACATTTTCATTGCCATTATATTGCTTCATTTGTCTCTACCGTTATATATATATATATATATATATATATATATATATATATATATATATGTATATATATATATATATATATATATATATATATATATATATATATATGTATGTATAAGTGGGTGTGTATGTGTTTCTGTCCGTACGTGTGTGTCCATTTGCCTTTAAGTTGATGTGTCTTGTGAAAATCTTGAATATAATTTGAGGTTTAGAAAAATTTTCGATCAAAAAAAATAACTTGAAAGAAAACAAAATTGAATAATTTTAATCTAATGAAAAAAAAAGAAGATCAAGGTATATGAAATGAGAAATAAAATATTGATTTAAAAAAAACAAAAAAACTCTGGTGATTTCGAAACTAATACCACTACTACAACGACTACAACGGCTGCTGCTGCTACACAAACGTGTCTGCCCTTCCTTCTTTTCTCTTGCATAATAATAATAATAATAATAATAATAATAATAATAATAATAATAATAATATCTCAGTATTCTCTCCACGGACACAAACAACAACAATTTTTTTCCACAATGATATTTTTCTCAATATTAGATTTATATTTTCGATGTATAAATACATATAAATGCACAAATATGCGCACGGGCGCTCATACATGTGTATATATATATATATATATATATATATATATATATATATATATATATAGGGAGAGAGAGAGAGAGAGAGAGAGAGAGAGAGAGAGAAAGGTGGGGGAGAGAGAGAGAAAGAAAGGAAGAACTTATATATACTAATATTTTCAGGCATGTACTGCCATATATATATATATGTATATGAATGTGTGCGTGTGCGTTAGTATGTAATGCAAAAAAACTCACTAGGGTAGTTACGCATAGCTTGAGATAGATAGATAGATAGATAGATAGATAGATAGATAGATAGATAGATATGAAAACACTGAGATAGATAGATAGATAGATAGATAGATAGATAGATAGATAGATAGATAGAAAGAAAGAAAAAAAGGTAACGTGAATATGTTTGTTGCCAAATGATTAAATAAATCGTTTCCGTCAGAATCTATATTCATTTTTTTTATGTTATTTGTAATCTTTTCAATTCATTGAAGATAATAATGAATCATAAGGAGAAAAAAAATGAATATTTGATTGTGAAAATTTTGGATCAAAATTCAACAGACAATTCACTCAAAGTCTACGAACAAATTGACTTCACTCTCTTCTACATGTAGACATTAACTCATTGATAAATATTAAAGTCTGACGTACATTAGCTGTATTAATATTGATATCTTGAGAAAGACAGACAAATGTTGGCTTGAAGATAGATAGATAGATAGATAGATAGATAGATAGATAGATAGATAGATAGATAGATAGATTCTAGAGTCAGAAATAGATAGATATATAGATAGAAAAGCAGAATGAGATAGATAGATAGATAGATAGATAGATAGATAGATAGATTTAACTACATTAAACAGATAGCGAAAGATCCAAACAAATTCTAACATGAGCAGTGACAGATAGATAGATAGATAGATAGATAGATAGATAGATAGATAGATAGATAAAAGGATTTTGGAACATTGTCTTAACATAAATAGACAACACTGACAAGAAATTAAATTTATCAAACAAATTCTCATCAACTCCATTCTTTCTTTGTCTTTTCTTTTTATCTTTTTTTACCACGATGAAAACAAATTCAAATCTCGAATATAACAGTTAGGCTCATATTTCAACCCCAAAATAAACTGATAATCCACTTTAATCTGTTTCATCTCTCACTGAACTCAAGATTTGAACCTAGCAATTTGATTTTCCTTACAAATTAACCCATGTGTATATCCATACACAGACGTAAAACTGATTATGAAATCGACAGTCAGAAATGCATTCTCACAAATGCATACATACATCTATATATTATAATGTATTTCATTATACATGCATGTATACATAAGATATATGTACACACACACATACACACACACATGGATATATATTTATATATATATATATATGTATGTGTGTGTGTGTGTAGTGTTTCAGAAAAATCGATATTATTTCGTAATCTAATAACTTGATCAATTCCCGTTCAAATCATCTCAAATTTTAACAGCTTCTGAAGAAACACCTCAAAATTTTATGTTTAAAGTTTTATGACTTTTGCTTGTCTTTTTTTTTCTTTTTCTTTTTTTTTCTGTTTTTTTTTTGTTTTGTTTTGTTTTGTTTTGTTTTTGGTCTTTTTTTTTTGTTGTTTTTTACTTTTTGTAAATACAAATATAGAAATTCCACTCACTGGAAAGGAAAAGACGTTTTGTGTGTTAGTGTATGCTCGAACATAGTCGAATAAGACTGTGTAGCATCCATTTGTAAGAATATTCGAAAAAAAATGCCCTATTTGCAATACAGATTTGAACATTGCACCAAAAGTTCAAACAGGAAAGCTGTCTGCGCCGGGTTAAAAAGAAACTGAACAACAACCAATATCGGAGGAGATGATTGAAAACTTATACAATCGTTCATAAAATTCACATACGTTTGAATTTCTCATTCAAATTTTGATGAATAAATCTTAATTAGTC
>CAUZXS010005855.1:0-35000 GCA_963585895.1 Sepioteuthis lessoniana
CCAGCCTCCACATTAGGGTAAGAATGTATTCATCTTTCTTTTTCAACGAATAACAACATCAATAACAAAGCTAAAATCAAAATAAATATAAAACAAAAAACAAAAACAAAAACAAGCTTAGTCCCGGGGGTTCCAACCGTGTGGGATCAGCTCTGAGTGAACACAGGACGTAGTTTGAGAGACCTACCGGGATAATAGGGACGGATGGAGAGGGAGAGAGAGAGAGAGAGAGAGAGAGAGAAAGAGAAGGGGATATCAGTGTTGTCAGCGCGACTTCATGATGTTGAAATAGAATAATATCACAAATAACATTTAAAATGAAGATTTAACAGTGTGGGTGTATGTGTGTTTGTGGGTGTATGTGTGTTCGTGTGTGTATATGTGTGTTTGTGTGTGTGTGTATGTGTGTTTGTGTATGTGTGTGTATGTGTTTGTGTGTATGTGTGTATGTGTGTGTATGTGTGTGTATATGTGTGTGTTTGTGTGTGTGTGTATGTATGTATGTGTGTTTGTGTGTACGTGTGTTAATGTGCATGTGTGTGTGTGTGTGTGTGTGTGACACAGAGAGAGAGAGAGAGAGAGAGAGAGAGAGAGAGAGAGAGAGAGAGAGAGCGAGAGAGAGAGCGAGAGAGATTAGTTTAATAAATGTTATTGATTTTTCTGAAACATCCTGAACATCTCAAATATCAATTTTTTTGAAATCCCCTCTATAAAAAAAGTAATGATCTCTAGGTGATTACACAAAGTTTAAACGACTTTTCTTTTCTAGTGAATGACACTTTTATACCTGAAAAGAGATTTTAACATTAAATATAGAATTTCATGTTGTTTTCGTACATGCTGTAAAAATATGAGATTATTTTAAAGAGAATTGGTCAAGTTATTAGATTACAAAATGATATCGATTTTTCCGAAACACCCGGTACAGGTCAAATGATGTAAAGATTTTTGAATCAGCTTATATAATAAAGTGATGACCTTTAGGTGATTACACAAAATTTGGACACCTTTTTTTTTTATTGCGAAAAGACATTTAAACATTAAACAGAGAATTTCGATTTCTTTCTATCCATTCAGTTAAAATTTGAAATTATTTGAACGAGACTTGGACAGAAGATGTCACCCACCCGAGGCAGAAGTTGATGTGTGGTGTTCAGAAAACCCCCTGTATATATATCAAGGGATTTTGTGATTTTGTCTCTTTTGGAGGCTGGGCTGTGAATACAGAACAAGGAACCAAAAATTGTTCCACGAAGAATAAAAAAAAAAAAAGCTCCCACGTGGTGTCTGTTGGGGATTTTCCCTGTTTCCATGACATCAGATGCTGAAAACAGTGAGAATAAAACAACAACAAAAAAGTCGATATACATGGCGAGTTTCTCTCCCTTGACGACAAATCGCTGTTATCACAGTCAACCGCTAAGCACCTGACAGATATTCATTTGGAGCTAGTGACACACAGCGGGCACTTATTCGGGTGACTATACAACAAATTGCAATGATTCAGGGATTTTAACGGCATATCAGCCCGGATAGGGCTATTTTATGCTAAAAGGTTTAGTAATCGTGTTTATTGTATATTTATATTTTTGTGCAATTTTTAAGAGATTTTTTTTGCACAGGGTTATATGGTTTCAAGTATTCCGATCTAATACAAATAATTTGCACACATCGAAACGAGGTTAACGAAAGCATGGACAGCTATCAATAGGCTATCGACTATATGGAAATCAGACCTAACCGATAAAATGAAACGCAGTTTCTTCCAGGCAGCGGTCACATCGATACTGCTATATGGATGCACTACATGGACGCGAACAAAACGGCTAGAGAAGAAACTAGATGGCAATTACACAAGAATGCTGCGTGCAATCCTGAACAAGTCCTGGCAGCAACACCCCACAAGACACCAACTGTACGGCCACCTGCCCCCTATCACGAAAACTATTCAAGTTAGGCGAACCAGACATGCAGGACATTGCTGGAGAAGCAGAGATGAACTCATAAGAGATGTACTCTTATGGATCCCCCACACACGGCCGCGCAAAAGCAGGACGACCAGCACGAACGTACATTCAGCAGCTATGTGAGGATACAGGTTGTTGTCCTGAAGACCTGCCTAGGGCGATGAACGATAGGGAGGAGTGGCGAGAGAGGGTCAGGGATATCCGTGCTGCCAGCACGATATGATGATGATGATGATGATATGATTTAAGTATTTCTATTAATAGTTGGTTGGTTCTTTTGTTTTACAGCGTATCAACCATTTTGATAAAAGTTTCAAACAATTCAGTTTAGTGTAAGAGTAGTTTTTTCTTGTTTACTCACAGTTAAATGTCAAAAACAGTTCTATTTTAAACAATTCAATTTAGTATAAATACATAGTTTAAACACACATTTAAATGTAAAAACAGTTAATTTCAAACAATTCAGTTTAGCATAATTACACAGTTTAGTTCTATTTACCTATAGATAGGACCCTATCAGGTGCTACCACTCCAGGTCAGAGTGGACCTGGGAGTGATGGCAATGAAGGGATACTCTGCATTCTCCAAAGCTCCAGCATTACTAAAGCCTCACCATCAGATTGTTTAGTGTCATATCAGTGTATTCTGCCGCCCCAACCAACTGGGTCCAATCTAATAGTAATAATTATATGTTTCAAGTAATTATTTCTATTAAATAATAATTATTTGTTTGTCCACAGTTATACGATTTCAAGTATCTAATTATAGAAATGCTTAGTTAATAATTTGAATTTCAAGTAGTTAATCGCAATATAAATAATTTGCTGCTATATGGCATCAAGTATTCCTTATACGAATAATCTTTAAACAAATCTATTTGAGCCATATTTAGGAAAATAACTGTTTCTTCTTCATTGAGTCTGAGTGGACCTAGGAGTAATAGCAATAATGGGGTACTTCTCAGTTTTTAGATATCCAAAACTGAACCCTAACCTTAATATGCAGTTTAGTACCATATCAAAAATACCTGTTTTTGTTTCATAATGGTCATTTGTTTGCACACAGTTATATGGTTTCAATTATTCCTATCTAATACAAATAGTTCATATAAAATAACATAGTTTTAAGTAACTATTCCTACCTGATAATAATTTGTTTGCACACAGTTATAGAGTTTCAAGTATTCCTATCTGATACAAATAATTTGCCTACGGTAGTTTCAAGTATTCCTTTATGAGACTAATAAATATTGCTATATACGAGGATCATTAAATAAGTTTCCAGATTTTTTTTTTCCGTATGGGCACTTTTATTGATAGTACACACATGAAACTCTAGTCCCCTTCGAAGTAATCTCCCCCGGCTGCAATGCACTTGTTGTACCGTTCCAACAACTTCTGGAAGGCCCCATGGAAGTCCTCTTGTGTCAGCGTGTCAATGACCTTCGTCACAGCCTCTTTCCTCTTCTCACTTGTCTCATAACGACAGCCTTTAAGTTTTTCCTTGAGCTTAGGGAATAAGCAAAAGTCACAGGGAGCAAGGTCTAGACTATAGGGAGTGTCAGGAAATGTCTTGATGCCCATCTTGGTCAAATAGTCTGTGACAAGGATGGAGTTGTGGACTGGTGCATTGTCCTGGTGGAAATGCCACTGACCAGATTTGAAGAGTGCTGGCCCCTTTTGACGGAATCTCTTCCTGAACTCTCTTAAAACTTCAACATAGTATTCCTTGTTGACTGTTTGTCCAGTGGGAACCCAGTGCATGTAGATCATGGCAGTGCTGTCAAAAAAAAAAAAAAAAAAAATGGATCATCAAAAGCTGGTGGGTAGATTTGCTCCGTCTGGCCTTCTTGGGTCTGGGAGAGCCAGCATGCTTCCACTGGGAACTCTGTCTCTTGGTCTTTGGGTCATAGCAGTAGATCCAGCTTTCATTGCTTGACCTTTTTTCCATGTTTAAAACAGAATTTTATTGCATATCGTTCTACCAAAGTCCAGATTACATTTTTAAAATTCCCCAGCGGTGACAACCAGGCTTTATTAGAGTGTATTCTAATTCCTGCTTTAGCAGTTCATTTGAACCTGAAATCCTAAAAATTGGTCAGTCATCTCATAAGATGTATAGCAATAACATACTGAATTTTCAAGAGTCTACGACAATTTTTAATGCCTGTACAAAAAAGTCCGGAAACCTATTGGATGCACCACGTAATTATGATTACAGTATTATATAATAATTAATCATGATTGTTTTAAGTAATTATTTCTATTTAATAAAAATCATTTGTTTGTACAATTATATGGTTTTGAGTAATAAAGGACACGTTCTAAGACGAGGAATTGTTATTATTTAAATAATCTTGTCGTTGTTTGGCACGGTAGCTACAACGTTGCGTTGACTCATCTGCATGATTCTTAGGGATAAAAATCTTATTTTTGTAAAACTGACTGAAAAAAAAAGACTCCGAGTATTCCGGTTCAAGCCACAACGGATCAACAGTAACGTTAGTAACAAAAAAAGAAAGAAAGAAAGAAAGAAAATCCTGGAATTTGCTGTAATAGGGTCCAACAACTATCGTGTACGAAGAAGCCGTCGTCACAGCACAAGATAATCAGTTGGTTTTAAGATCTGGTAAGAGTATTAAGGATCTAAGGAACCTCATAAACGTAAGAGAGAGAGAGAGAGAGAGAGGAGGGAGAAAGAGAGAGAGAGAGAGGAGGGAGAAAGAGAGAGAGAGAGAGGAGGGAGAAAGAGAGAGAGAGAGAGAGAGAGAGAGAGAGTAAAATGCCGATAGGAGACAAAAAAGGAAATAAAGAAACAGGATGTTGAGATAGAAGGAAAGAAAAAAAGAAAGAGCGTGAAAACGTAGTGGAAAAAGAAATAAAGAAAGAAAGAAAGAAAGAGTGTGAAATGTTGTAAAAAATAGAAAGAAAAAAAGAAAGAAAGAATGAGCATAAAAAGGTATTGGAAAATACAAAGAAAGAAAGAAAGAAAGAAAGAAAGAAAGAAAAATAGATAGACAGACAGATATGAACAGAGTGAGATAGATATATAGAGACTTATGAGCCAACTAAGAAAGAAAGAAAGAAAGAAAGAAAGGAAGAAAGAAAGGAAAAAATGAACCTAAAATATATTGGAAAATACGAAGAAAGAAAGAGCATAAAAACGTAGTGGAAAAGAGAAAATATGAAAGAAAGAAAGAAAGAAAGAGCATAAAAATGTAATGGAAATACAAAGAAAGAAAGAAAGAAAGAAAGAAAGAAAGAAAGAACGTAAAATGTAGTAGAAAAGAGAAAGAAAGAAAGAAAGAAAGAATGAGTGTAAGAATGTAATGGAAAGTACAAAGAAAAAAAGAAAGAGTGTAAAAATGCAGTAGAAAGAAAGAATGAAAGAAAGAAAGAAAAAAGACTAAGCGTGTAAAAATGTAAAAGAAAGAAAGAAAGAAAGAAAGAAAAGAGGAAGCGCGTAAAAATGTTGTGGAAAATACAAAGAAAGAATGAGTGTAAACATGTCGTGGGAAAGAGGATGAAAGAAAGAAAGAAAGAAAAAGCGTAAAAAAGAAAGCGCTCACACACACACACATATATATATATATATGTATATATATATACATAGAGAGAGAGAGCGAGCAAGCGTGTATGTGTGTGTGAACTTGTGAGTGCTTCTAGATAAACATGTTGCAGTCCATTACGTTACCCACTACGCCACGGAGACTTCCCTATAGATAAAAGTATTCTCTGAATTTGAGTGATCTTAAGGTGATTTGTCAACAGGAATGGGATAAAGTCGCTGTTAATTTCCGAAAAAAAAAGCTCAACTCGAAAATGTCTGACAGCCGTCATATCAAATATGACATTAAACATCGAACGCAGTTTATTGACATTTGTCCCAAACTTTTATCGATTATTTTCTATTGTACTCATCAATCTGTAGACGCAAATATTTATTTGATTGATTGATTGACTGATTGATTTTAACTGCACGTCAACCCGTCTTGGATTATTTTATGCCTAGAGGTTTGGGAATCATGTTAAATGTTTATATTTAGATTTTCATGAAGTTTTTCCTTCTCATTATTTTTTTGCACCTAGTCCTATCGAGCAGGATAACTTTTTCAACAAATTCCATTGA
Organism: Sepioteuthis lessoniana; assembly: GCA_963585895.1. NCBI lineage: Eukaryota > Metazoa > Mollusca > Cephalopoda > Myopsida > Loliginidae > Sepioteuthis > Sepioteuthis lessoniana. The sequence goes on from CAUZXS010005855.1 coordinate 6,096, forward strand.
TGGGATCTTAACTACGGGCCAGAGTGGACCTGGAAGTAATGGCAATAAAACATTTTTTTATAGCTAGAATATCTTAAGTATTTACTATCATCAGCGAAAGATTTTATTTGTAGTAATAATAGAATTTTTTTATGGTTCCCTTGTAACCAACAGTTTTGCGTGACACTGTTTATAGATTAATTTCGTTTATTTGTTTAATGGCACATCACCATTCGTGGGGAATTTAATACCACAGCCAACATTGGAGAAAAATACAAGGGGCACTTTTCAACCCACAGCTCCGAGGATTAGGGTGGTTCATATCTCTCTCATGGGTATTTGTTTAAAACTAAACACAATGGCGTGACTGGAGTTCGAACTCGTTTACCTCGTGGCCGCAGTCCAGCACATTAACCACAACGCATCTGGGGCTTCTTCCTATATATATATATATATATGTTTGTATATGAATGTCTATGCATCTATACATTTTTAAGCAGGTATATAAAGTAAGTAAAATTGGCGACCGTAGTCGAGAGCGACCCGAAGGCTCCCTTTTCAATAGCTACTACACTGAGATGTAGGAGAAGGCGCAACTCCTCTCCCTGGATTGCTTCACTTTACCCTTGATAAGTACCATATATTGCTGAGTGTTAAGCAAGGAGGTATCAAGTACCATTTAAAAAGTCTTTGGTATAACGCGACCTGGGATTGAACCCAAATATCCCAGAGCATTAGCGAACACTCTACCCACGAGACCACTGAGCTGGTTATGCATGTATGCATGTGCTCTTATATATATATATATATATATATATTCTGGCATACTGCTGGAGAAGCAAGGATGAACCCATATAAGGGTTTCTCAATATACATAGGATTCATGTGACTGTTAATAGCTTTACTAATAATCCTGTGTTCTTTTTGGTTTCAGATTTGGAAATAGTATACTATAACAACTATTAATCTTCGATCATAATGCCTTGGACAAGAGAGGAAAAATATTTTGCGTCACTACTTATTTGGAGACAAAATCATTCAAAGTTGTCTCAAATAGATGCAATCCATTAATATGATAATGATTTATTACTGAGATAAGAAATTCTAAAAAAAGATTGCATGTCCTGGAAGCTGATATAATAACAATTAAAATAACATTGATTTGATGTCTAGCTCAAAGGATACATTTTTGCTGGACATGTTCTGAATGACCGCCATTGCGCTTGTCACAGTAATAAATCATTATCATAAATGGATTGCTTCTATTTTGAGACATTCTGTAAATGACATTCTTCTAGAGACACCTATCCATGGATGTGCCACTATAAATCGACCAGCAAGGACTTATTACATCAGCTCTGTGCGGACACTGGATGTAGTCTGGAAGACCTGCCAGGAGCAAATGATGATAGGGGCGGATAGAGAGAGAGAGAGAGAGAGAGAGAGAGAGAGAGAGAGAGAGAGAGTGAAAGAGTCAGGGAAATCTGTGCTGTCAGCGTGACTTGGTTTGGTTTGGTTTGGTTTGGTTTTATGGCCCTTCAGCCACTGTAGATTATTTAATGCCAAATCCATTTAATACTTATAAACAGTTCTATTTCAAACAACTCAGTTAAGCGTAAGTATAAATTTTTGTTTACACACAGTTAAATGTCAAAACAATTCAATTTCAAACAATTCAGTTTAGCATAAGTAGAAAGTTTCAAAGTCCAAAACCAGTTCCATTTTAAACAATTCAGTTTAGCATGAGCATACAGTTTAGTTCTATTTAACCCATAGATACGACCCTATCTATTGCTACCACTCCAGGCCAGAGTGGACCAAGGCCGGGGGAATTAAAAGGGTACTCTGCATCCCACAAAGCTTCAGCATTACTGGAACCTCACCATCAGATTGTTTAGTGTCATATCCAGGGCACTCTTTGGTGGGGATCTTATCCCTCTGCAGTGAAGCAATCGGTGTTTCTACAGCTCCAGCCCACTGGGCAAAACGTGACTTGATAATGATGTTATGTATGAGAACTCGCTATATCATAGCCTCCTATATATATATATATATATATATATACAAAAATTAAATCGCGAGGCGGATTTTTCCTACTAAAGTTTCGCCTCACCGGCTCATCAGGGAATTTCGTACCGACTAACGACATCAGGAGAAAACACAATTTTTATTAACCAAAACCTACTCAGCTGAAAATTTGCATAAAAAAATAATAGAATAAAAAAAATAAATCAACCAAGAACACCACTTTTAATATCTAGTTTATTAGCACCCCCCCAAAAAAAACCCACATCTGGTATAAATACGTTGAAACCTAGCTCTAACTATAGAGTAGCCACCCCCTTTTGTGTTTACAACTGTTTAAAACCTCCGACCTTTGGTTTTACATATCCCTACCTTTGCAAGAAGCTATAGCTAACTTCTCCTCATTGCAAAGCATGCAATCTTTGTCGCCAGTCCTATACTTAAGGCATTTTTTTTATAACTTCCCATTTTAATATGGGATCTTTTCCTTTTTTATCTTCAACCTCCCACGCATAAATAGCTAACGTGGTACTATGCCTAAATTTTTCGTGGGAGAAACTCATTCTATGGTACCTAATTTTAAATTCCCCTTGCGTTGACCCAAATATACTTTTATTTTTATCACTACACGGATCACTATACACTTCCACTTTATACCCTTTTTTTTTTTTTGTCCTATGATATTTTTTCTTTTTCCCCCGGGTGGTAATTCGAGATATTATTTTGTCTAGTTCCTGGTGTTTTTTTTTCTTTTTTCCTGGTAACTGTGAATGCTGGTAGATAGTAGGTTAGTATATATAAATATATATATATATATATATATATATATATATATGCGTTTTTAACACACACACACGCACACACACAACAAGCGCATATATATATATATATATATATATATATATATATATATATATATATATATATATATATGCGCTTGTTACCTCACCATTGTGGCTAAATTATGTAGAAAATCCTGTACGATTTTATACGTTAGATAAATCTTTTACTCAGATTCTTTTTGCACACAAAGACACCCAACAAAATCAGATTGTTTAGTGTCATATCCAGGGCACTCTTTTATGGGGATCTTATCCCTCTGCAGTGAAGCAATTGGTGTTTCTGCAGCTCCAGCCCACTGGGAAAAACGTGACTTGATAATGATCTTATATATGAGAACTCGCTAACTATATCTTAACCTCCTATATATATATATATATATATATGCGTTTTTAACACACACACACACACACACGCACACACACACACACACATATATATATATGCGCTTGTTACCACACCATTGTGGCTAAATTATGTCGAAAATCCTGTATGATTTTATACGTTAGATAAATCTTTTACTCCCAACAAAATCAGGTAAGCAAGCTGAATCTCCATTTTGCGTGAGACTTATTTTTCTCCTTGTGTTTTAGGATTAGAATACCTTCACTGAATCGTTCTGCTGAAGATTAAGACTCCACTCTAATGAGGTGTCTTGCATATGACGCTAAACTGTGTCTGATTGCGCGGCTTCATTTCTTTATATATATATATATATATATATATATGGAAGTAAATAATGGATTGTAATCCGACAATATGTAGAGAAAAATTGATAACAAGGTAATCCAAGTGGAAGGATAGATCTATTGAGAAGTCGACACTATAGCGTTTCGGTTCTACTGAACCATCATCTGGACTCCGAGGGGTGATATTAGCGATGTTAAGACTTAACATCGCTAATATCACCCCTCATGGCCCTGATGATGGTTCAGTAGAACCGAAACGCTACAGTGTCGACTTCTCAATAAATCTATCCTTCCACTTGGATTACCTTGTTATCAATTTCTCTCACTCTCTCTCATTCTCTCTCTCTCTCTCAATATATATATATATATATATATATATATATAGCCGTTAAACGACAAATGTGAACAAAGGAAAAATAATACATGTGTGTTAAATTCCTTCGCTTCCGCCAGAGATTGCTGTTGGATCTGCGGTAAGACAGCTGGGTTTCGATCCCAGTGTGAAGCATCTCGCGTGTCTTGCTACGCTGACGAGACGTGAGACAACGAAACAGACTTTCTGTGGACGACATATATACGAGGTGCCTTCAATAAGTTTCCGGACTTTTTTTGTACAGGCATTTAAAATTGATGTAGACTCTTGAAAATTCAGTATGTTATTGATATACATCTTATGAGATGACTGACCAATTTTTAGGATTTCAGGCTCAAATGAACAGCTACAGCAGCAATTGGAATACATCCTGATTGTCACAGCTGGTGAATTTCAAAGATACAATCTGGACGTGAGGACACTTTAGAAGAACGATAAGCAATAAAATTGTGTTTTAAACTTGGAAAAAATGCCACAGAAACGTATTGAATGCTTCAGATTGCTTTTGGATCGACCATCTTGCATGAATCAAGCATCAGTTTTTGAGTGACATAAGATATTCAAGAAGGCAGGGAGTCTGTGAGGGATGGTGAGAGGTGTGGGAGGAGTAAGGAAGTCAATACACCAGAGTTGATTGGCCAAATAAAGAATTTCATGGATAAGGAACGTTGTGTATCTATAGAGACAATAAGTGCACAGTTGCATGTAAGTGTGGGAACTGTACACACAATTATTCGCGAGGAACTGAAGATGCAGAAGATTTGCGTGAAGTTTGACCCAAGGGTGCCCAGAGAAGATCAGAAAGAAAGACGTTGTGATGACTGCAGGGAGATGGTCGAGCTGATCAATTCAGATGCCGCAGTTCTTGATGCTCTGGTGACCTGCGATGAAAGCTGGATCTACTGCTATGACCCAAAGACCAAGAGACAGAGTTCCCAGTGGAAGCATGCTGGCTCTCCCAGACCCAAGAAGGCCAGACAGAGCAAATCTACCAACAAACTTTTGATGATCCCTTTTTTTGACAGCACTGCCATGATCTACATGTACTGGGTTCCCACTGGACAGACTCCAACGTATTAAAAAGAAGAAAAGAAAGTAAAGAAAAGAATATATGTACATTTCCATTATCCATTCCATATATACATGTTTGAGTTTGCGTAGATACTGAGTCAGTGGTGTTTGGCAACAATAAATTTCTCCCCTATGCGTTCATCAGGCCAAGTGATTTTGGTTTGCAGTTGGAGTCTTTTTATACGTTGCGTACCGGGATTGGAGAAGCTGGACAAGTTTGGAGGTCATCAGACAGATTATTATTTTCTTACCTCTGTAAAAAATTGCTTATTTTCCGAGCTTTATCCATCCATCTACCTTATTCACTTGCCATGTTCCCATAAATATAACAGCAATAATAACATGAAAGGAACTAGAAAGCCATAAACCAAACGTAGATAAATAACCAAATTGCAAGAGTAACACGATATAACTGTAGGGATAACCAAGACTAACCTGGAATAACCCTCAAACTAGTTCAGCTTTCCGACCGCTAGCAAGCAACGTTGAGAAAGAGACTAACTACAGCCGCCAAACACTTGGTCTGATGAACGCTTAGACGAGAAACTGACTGTTGCCAAAATCGTTGAATCTGTATCTAATCTTACTACTCTAACTTGAATATATACCTTCTATGAATGATAGAGAGCACTCTTTATTTATAAATATAGTAAACTACAGTATATACATATATATATATATTTGACTCAGTCAAATTCAATAGATGGAGAAAGAAAGACTAAGAAACTCAGATGGAAATGTTTTTCTAGAGGTCAAGCGTCATCAAAATTCCAATCATAATAATTATTGCACCTCCAGCCAGGCTCTTGAATCTGAAAGGCCGACAATGTTCCCTTCCTCAGCTCTCGCTTCAACCTTTCAATGCTTGGACATTTTACCACAAATAAAGTACATTCTGTTTTAAATGTCTTTCTTTGCTCACGTCTTCTCAATGGTAGCTCTTCCCAAGACATAATTTCAATTTTCATCGATCTAAGAATATTCTGGTTGACTTTGTAGCATTTCCTAGGTTTGTGTTGAGGACTCTTACCCTGTAGCAGTAAACAGATGTTTGGGACGCCTTTGGTCTCCCATACACACAATCTGTGCCGTCCAGCACATTGGATTTACTATAATCAAAGACTTGATACGCGTGCATTCAGTCATACTCAAAATTTCAGTACCAGCTGTCTTGCTTTGGCAATGTATACATAATGGGTACTCTATCTTCACAGATGATAGCCGTCTTTTGATTCTCATAAAGGACCCCCACCAAAAAAAAAACAAAACAAAAAACAAAAACAAAAACATCTGCATATCAAGTAATTAAAGTGGCAAACGCTTGTACAACACGGATACCACTCTGAGTAATTGTGATTACACTCCAGTGACAAGTCAAAGCAAGATACTTAGTAATCACAAACATCGTAGAGTATAAATTTCCCTTCTCACTAAGGTACTCTACAAACTTGAGCTGCTGTACTCTCTCATGTACCTCCTCAAGACCACAATACTCTTTTACCATATTGTCGTTCTGCTGACATATGATTTAGAATTCCTTCTACCCATAAAATACCAGAATTCGTTATCAAAGTTCACTCCCCTAGCTCTTCTAGGTTCTTTGTGTTTTGTATTAAGATTTTTCTTTCTCCCAGACTGGTTGCCTACCAAGGCTAGAAGGCTTAGTATAACCTGCTATTCAACCAAATCTCCGGGGCTGGTGGAGAAACATAGATTTTGGTATTCCTCCTGGGATTAAATTAAATTTGAGATTATTGCATCCACAATAATCTTCCTAAAAAGAAGTTTTCGCGGTATTCCTTTCTGTTTTTACTTAAGAGCACTAATTTTTTTTCGTTCGCGCCGTTAAAATAATATTTGTACCCTTAAGAGATTCGTAAATCAACATCTTTGCATTTTAGAATTTTAGTTTCAAAAATCTTTCGTTGATGACGTCGAGGAAATATTTCCTCTCTCAAAAGATTTAAAAAATAACATCTTTCCATTTTGATTTCAATATATATATATATATATAGATTATAATGATTATCAGAATACTACTTGCAATAAATAGCTTTAAAATTGAAGCAAATTAGATGTGTGTCTCAGTATACATTAAGCATACTTTTTTCGCAAATAGTTGTATAAGATGTTATTATACGAAAAAAGAAGCATCTTGTATTTACGTGTTATTATTACACGCATAAAAAACGGACTGACACAATTTTTTAACTTCGTTAAAATATATGTAGCAAATATAAAAGAAATTTTACGAGTTAAACAGAAAAAAATAAAAAAAAATTCTCTGAACATATAATAAGTGAATAAAATGCATCGAGTCCAGGACTATTTTCGAAAGACTTTTTTTTCGTTTTAAAATATATACTTATAACATTCTAAGCTTTGTACGAACGGAGAAAATTATTGTCTACATCGCTGGACAATGTGAAAATACTTGACGGATAAAAACAGTGTAGATATCACACACACACACACACACACACACACACACACACACACACACACACACACACACACACACATTAGTCCAGTCGGCCAGAGCTGTAAAATACACCACTCTGAATCTCTGCAGAGGAGTAAGACATCCCTCTTTAACGAGTGTCCTGATTATGACACTAAACCATCTGATGGTGAGGCTTCAATCCTGGAGATTTGGGGAATTACCCTTCATTACTTTTACTCCCTAGTCAACTCTGCCCAGGAGTGGTAGCAGCTGTTATGGTCCCGTCAATAGGTTAAAGAAAACTAGGGTCCTGGTTATGACACTAAACTGCCACTGATGGTAAGGCCCCAGTCCTGGAAATTTGGGGAATGTAGAGTACTCTTTATTGCAATGATTTCTAGGTCCACTATGATTTAGAGTGATAGTACCCGTTAGCGCACCAACTATTCGTCTAATATAATTATTTAACCATTCAATTTTGTGCAAACAAATCACAAATGTTTAATCAAATTATTAGTGTTACAAATCAATACTTGAAAACATTTAATAAACGATTAATACTAAATAGAATAATTCCAGTTAGATAGCAATACTTGAAACCCTTTAACTGTGTGCAAACAAATGAATAATATTTAATAGAATTCTTAATGTTTGATTGCAATACAGTGCGCAAAAAAGTTCTGCCTTAAAATGGAGTAGATTTGCAGAAAATTTGCAAAAATAGTAAAACAGGCCCCCTTCTTTTTTTTTCATTTTTCGTAAAAGAATAAACGTATCCACTTGTGACAATGGTATCATTGATGCAGTATAAAGTCAGAAATAGGTTTTGTTTCTTTGTTTAAATGCATAACAATCATCACGGATTATTTAATACCAAAGAACAGTAGTGGTACTATTTAACCTATAGCTGGGAGGATAAGAGGGTTCATGCCTTCTCTTAAGGGCATTAGCCCGAAAGAGAACGTTATAGCACGATTGGTCTTACTATGATGCTACATTCCAGCATTTCACCCATTACGCCACGGTGATTCCCACCCCCGCCCCCAAAAAATCTGAAATAAAATACAATAAAACAGATAAAATGTGTTTCTTGTGTTTTTAAGACACTGTCCTGATTTTTAAAATTTTTGATTACTTTCAGTCGATCAAATATACGTTCATATCCCCCCCCCACAAAAAAATTAACTAGTAATGTTGCCTTCTCACTCTAGAAATTTGCTTAGTGTATCCCTTGTTGAATGGTAAGACCCCTTCCAAATGGAGTGTCCTAGGTATTACACGAAACTGCATCTGATAGCGAAACTTTGAGGAGTGTAGAGTAACTCTTCATCGCTATTACTCCCAGGTCCACTGTGACCTGAAGTGGTAATATCTGTCAGGGCCCATTTATGGGTCAAATAGGTCTGTTTAAAGAATAACTATTATTCGATTGAACTATGTGAAAAAAAAAAAGACTCTAAAGAAACAATTACATAAAAATGCAATTAAGAACGTATAATGGACGCGATTCCCTATCCTCAAGGCATAAAATATACTCTGACGAGTTGGCATACCATTAAGATTAATTTAAACTTTTCTGAATTCATTTTGAAATGTTGTGAACTAAAATTCAAATCTATTTGAAATGTTTTAAAAGATTTTAATCAAACACACACACTTTAATAGCTCATCACCAATTTTAACTTATTGTTCAAAACTCAACAACACCTCTTTGAAAATAAAGATACCGATATATTGTGTGTAGTCGAGGCAGTAAAGTCTAAGGTGTAACTAAGGGTTGAGAGAGTGCAGTATTTGAGGAAGAAGGTCGGAAGGCTGTTGTTCTTTCTTCAATATCAAATATAACTATTTTATGGCTTTTACTCATACGATTTTTGAAGCTGTGTATTCGCTCAACCAGTAAAAGCATTTGTTTGTTTGTTTGTTTGTTTGTCATGCCTCCTAGAGCATCTCTTTTTACAGTCTTCTCAAACTACCGTCAAAAGAAAAAAAAATGCCCTGAACATGTATAATATAAATACAAATCAAATTCTGTTGAATATTTCATCAAATAATTCATAAAAATACCCTCTTAAATTTTTTTTCTCACCATAATTTTTTTAATTCATCCTATTCAATCTGGCCAATCGCCAAGGGCTGTAGAATACAACGGCTGTATCTCTTCAGAGAGGTAAGAACGCCCCTTACGAGTATCCTAAACCATCTGATGCTGAGACTCCAGTTCTGAAGCAATATAGAGTATAGAATACCTCTTCATTACCTTTACCCCTAGGTCCATTCTGACCCGTAGTACCTGTTCTGGTCTCTTCCGTGGATCATATAATGTAACACTATGTAGGTGGTCAGCCAAGCAGACGATCCCTTTGTCTGTTTTGGCGCGAAACCAAACAAAGGCCTGAGCCCGTGATCTCGACGTGACCGGAAGTGGGTAAGGGAACGCGAGAGGAATTGGACAAAGGAACTGAAAGAGGGCAGTTGGCGATGGGGGAAGCGAGTGGCAGTCGACACCGGACAGCAGAAGTGACCAGTAGGCATGAGAGAGTCCAGCAGCAGTGAGGGAAGACCAGTCAAGATGGGTTGGCATTCTTTGTAGGTAAAAATTTCGCTAGAAATCCACGCTAGTGTTAGTCTACATATGCACAAGGGAATGCACTTTTTGCACTTTGAGTTAACCCAAGCTCATATTGTTCGTTTGTTCTTTGTTCTTTCCTCCCACTCCCTTGATTGTATTTCCTGTAGCCATGAAGAAATGTGCGATGCCCCTATCGGAACCACTAGCTGATCACCCGGCCAAGAAGTGAAATGGTTTAAAGAAGTTGATGTAACGTGGGGGGCCGAGGGGGTATCGTCTCAATAGAACTTTTTAACCATTTAATCGTGTTCAAACAAATGACTGATATAGATAAATTGTTAATGTTACGTAGCAACGTTTGAAACCATTTAACTGTGTGCAAATAAAACAATAAGCGATAGATAGTAATTGTTATCTAACAAACCCGTGATCAGTAATGGGTGTGTCCCATTCCTCTTACATACGTTGGACACTATTGTGTGGGTGGATGATTTATAGTGACTAAGTAGTCACCACTAGCAGTGGGTACCTTCTTCACGCCACTGGCGAGTAAATATATTTTGTTAATGTTATAAAGATTTTCATTTCATTCCCAACCTTCGTTTTGGTTATTTCTCATTCAGTAACCTTTTTGTTAGGTTACAATATTTAACGTATTATGTGGAATGGGACATACACATTGTTGGGTATCACCCACCTTTTGCCACACAATGAACTAGTCCATCTGCCATATATAAATCAGTAGCTACAAATACCAGGGCAAACTAGAAGGTCAAGGGCAGATTCTTATAGGAATAGTATTTGAACGTTGGAGACTGAAGATCGCACTAGATCACCTTACGTGCTACCGTAATAACTGAAGCCAATACTAACGTTGGACTATATCTTTATTCTGTATTCACTAATCCTATGTTCTTGTCTACTAATAGTCTCTCTATTGTATATACTTTTTTCCTGAGAATATATCTCTATTTCCTCTCATATCGTGGTTTGTCCTTTATTTGATATTACAAGCGTTCACTAATCCTATGTTCTTGTCTACTAATAGTCTCTCTATTGTATATACTTTTTTCCTGAGAATATATCTCTATTTCCTCTCATATCGTGGTTTGTCCTTTATTTGATATTACAAGCGTTCACTAATCCTATGTTCTTGTCTACTAATAGTCTCTCTATTGTATATACTTTTTTCCTGAGAATATATCTCTATTTCCTCTCATATCGTGGTTTGTCCTTTATTTGATATTACAAGCGTTCACTAATCCTATGTTCTTGTCTACTAATAGTCTCTCTATTGTATATACTTTTTTCCTGAGAATATATCTCTATTTCCTCTCATATCGTGGTTTGTCCTTTATCTAATATTACAAGCGTTCACTAATCCTATGTTCTTGTCTACTAATAGTCTCTCAATTGTATATACTTTTTCCTGAGAATATATCTCTATTTCCTCTCATATCGTGGTTTGTCCTTTATTTGATATTACAAGCGTTCACTAATCCTATGTTCTTGTCTACTAATAGTCTCTCTATTGTATATACTTTTTTCCTGAGAATATATCTCTATTTCCTCTCATATCGTGGTTTGTCCTTTATTTGATATTACAAGCGTTCACTAATCCTATGTTCTTGTCTACTAATAGTCTCTCTATTGTATATACTTTTTTCCTGAGAATATATCTCTATTTCCTCTCATATCGTGGTTTGTCCTTTATTTGATATTACAAGCGTTCACTAATCCTATGTTCTTGTCTACTAATAGTCTCTCTATTGTATATACTTTTTTCCTGAGAATATATCTCTATTTCCTCTCATATCGTGGTTTGTCCTTTATTTGATATTACAAGCGTTCACTAATCCTATGTTCTTGTCTACTAATAGTCTCTCTATTGTATATACTTTTTTCCTGAGAATATATCTCTATTTCCTCTCATATCGTGGTTTGTCTTTTATCTAATATTACAAGCGTTCACTAATCCTATGTTCTTGTCTACTAATAGTCTCTCAATTGTATATACTTTTTCCTGAGAATATATCTCTATTTCCTCTCATATCGTGGTTTGTCTTTTATCTAATATTACAAGCGTTCACTAATCCTATGTTCTTGTCTACTAATAGTCTCTCAATTGTATATACTTTTTCCTGAGAATATATCTCTATTTCCTCTCATATCGTGGTTTGTCCTTTATTTAATATTACAAGCGTTCACTAATCCTATGTTCTTGTCTACTAATAGTCTCTCTATTGTATATACTTTTTTCCTGAGAATATATCTCTATTTCCTCTCATATCGTGGTTTGTCCTTTATTTGATATTACAAGCGTTCACTAATCCTATGTTCTTGTCTACTAATAGTCTCTCTATTGTATATACTTTTTTCCTGAGAATATATCTCTATTTCCTCTCATATCGTGGTTTGTCTTTTATCTAATATTACAAGCGTTCACTAATCCTATGTTCTTGTCTACTAATAGTCTCTCAATTGTATATACTTTTTCCTGAGAATATATCTCTATTTCCTCTCATATCGTGGTTTGTCCTTTATTTAATATTACAAGCGTTCACTAATCCTATGTTCTTGTCTACTAATAGTCTCTCTATTGTATATACTTTTTTCCTGAGAATATATCTCTATTTCCTCTCATATCGTGGTTTGTCCTTTATTTGATATTACAAGCGTTCACTAATCCTATGTTCTTGTCTACTAATAGTCTCTCTATTGTATATACTTTTTTCCTGAGAATATATCTCTATTTCCTCTCATATCGTGGTTTGTCCTTTATTTGATATTACAAGCGTTCACTAATCCTATGTTCTTGTCTACTAATAGTCTCTCTATTGTATATACTTTTTTCCTGAGAATATATCTCTATTTCCTCTCATATCGTGGTTTGTCCTTTATTTGATATTACAAGCGTTCACTAATCCTATGTTCTTGTCTACTAATAGTCTCTCTATTGTATATACTTTTTTCCTGAGAATATATCTCTATTTCCTCTCATATCGTGGTTTGTCCTTTATTTGATATTACAAGCGTTCACTAATCCTATGTTCTTGTCTACTAATAGTCTCTCTATTGTATATACTTTTTTCCTGAGAATATATCTCTATTTCCTCTCATATCGTGGTTTGTCTTTTATCTAATATTACAAGCGTTCACTAATCCTATGTTCTTGTCTACTAATAGTCTCTCAATTGTATATACTTTTTCCTGAGAATATATCTCTATTTCCTCTCATATCGTGGTTTGTCTTTTATCTAATATTACAAGCGTTCACTAATCCTATGTTCTTGTCTACTAATAGTCTCTCAATTGTATATACTTTTTCCTGAGAATATATCTCTATTTCCTCTCATATCGTGGTTTGTCCTTTATTTAATATTACAAGCGTTCACTAATCCTATGTTCTTGTCTACTAATAGTCTCTCTATTGTATATACTTTTTTCCTGAGAATATATCTCTATATCCTCTTATATCGTGTTTTGTCCTTTAATATTACAAGCGTTCACTAATCCTATGTTCTTGTCTACTAATAGTCTCTCTATTGTATATACTTTTTCCTGAAAATATATCTCTATTTCCTCTCATATCGTGGTTTATCCTTTATTTAGTATTACAAGCGTTCACTAACCAGAACGCAACACACATTATAGAACAGTAATACTTGAAGCTATTTAAGCATGTACTAATACGAAATAATTCTAATTAGAATTATTTATGTTAGATAGGAATACTTGAAACCATTTAGATGTGTACAAATAAAACTAATATGAGCAATAGTTGAATCCAATATCCTGTGTGCAAACAAATGATTAATATTAAAAAGTATTATTAGTGTTTGATGGCGACACTTGGAACCATTTAACTGTGTGCAAACAATAGCAATATACATAAATTAGCTTGAACCTTTTGAAAAATAAAATTACCTACAAATCTGCACAAGTTTTTCACTTTCGATGAAACAAAAATTTTAAAAATCATTTTGTTGGAATTTAGACAGCTAAACCAATATGTCACTGCCAGGTAATTTCACGATACAGCTCATACTGACCGTAGTTGAGGGCGACCCGAAAGCTCCCTTTATAAAGCTTCTATACCGAGGTGTAGGGGAGGGGGCTACTCCTTTCGCTGGATTGTTCTACTTACCCTTGATCCGTGCCTTATAATGCTGAGTGTTAAGCAAGGAGACGTCAAGTACCATTTTTTGAGTCTTTGGTATGACTCGACCTGGGATGGAACCCCGGCCTCCCGAACCATTGGTGAACTCTCTAACCATTATACCAATGGACCGGTATAGATTGGTATTGCCTGAGTAGTTTATCATAAGAGGGCTAGGAGTCAAGATTCTCATAGCCTGCGAGAAAATCTTCCATATATAGTTCCTAATTTTAAACTGTCATCTTTGCAATGCAAGTGAACTTTCACCGTGTTGGCTGCTTTGTGCGACCCACTGGCGAGGGACGCTCTTCTGCTGGCCGTGTTTGGCGGTACACGGATCTGGTGTGTGTTTTTTTTTGCTTGGTGGCAATCGGTCAAGACCGCCTGACATGGGTACCGGAAAGCCGGCATTCATTTTGCGTGTGCTACGACCGGCTCTCCTCCAGCCACACAGGGTCGTACCCCCAGGCTCTAACCCTCTTCGGAAGGGATTGGTTTATCGCCCTGCGCCTGAGGCACACTTTTTTGGACTATGCAAACAGAGCCCGAGGTATTTTTGGAACCGCCAGGCATGTCTGGGGAACGGTTCTTCGTCTGAACCCACCCTTAAAACGACCTGGTGCCACACTCGTCCGGTTAGTGGGACGTATGACAGATATATCGATGCAGATTATGCATTTGTTGAAATTACTTTTAAAAAGTCGGGTGAATCTAGAATGGCTATACAGAGAGCTTTTCATGCTCATTTCATGATACGTCAGAATGATGCTGTTCCGGATAGAAAATTTGTGTATATTGTTATTGTTTCTCTGGAGTGAAAATTCACTCTGAAACAGCATCATTCCGTCGTAATTTGTAATTACCTACAAAAGCTCTCAGCGTCGTAATTATTTATTCACCAGTTTAAAACAGAAGTTAAAAGTCTAAACACAGTCATCGTTGTAATTGATTGTATCTGAAAAATAAAATTATAAGACATTAGCTCGATGGAGCTACCATTACCACTTGCCTAAGTTCACTTGCGTCACATAGATTAAAGTGTGGGCGGTATTTTTATACACCCTGTATATTAAAAGAATCTTCACCTATCTGAATACAATTGTATTATATATATATATATATATATATATATATATATATATATATATATATATACTGCACTACTTGGACGCTAACTAAACGGCTGGAGAAGAAGCTAGACGGCAATTACACAAGAATGTTGCGAGCAATATTGAACAAGTCCTGGCGGCAACACTCCACAAGGCACCAACTATACGGCCACCAGCCTCCCATCACGAAAACTATCCAAGTTAGAAGAACCAGAAATGCTGGTCACAGCTGGAGAAGCAGGGACGAGCTCATAAGTGATGTACTCCTATGGACCCCCACATATGGTAAAGCAAAAGCAGGACGACAAGCTCGAACATACATACAGCAGCTATGTGAGGATACGGGATGTAGCCCTGAAGCCCTGCCAGAGGCGATGAACGATAGGGAGAAGTGGCGAGAGAGGGCCAGGGATATCCGTGCTGTGGGCACGACATGATGATGATGATATATATATATATATATATATATATATATATATATTACGGTGCATCAAATGTCCTAACATTAAAAATGTTGTCTGTTCCCAGTTTTATTTGGTTTGGTATATGAAATAAATATTTATTTCCAAAAATGAAGTTATTTTGATAATGTCTTATACGACCACGTCGCACTTTAATTTTAATATCGCTCAACATAGAAATTTATATCAAGAATCATTTTTTCAGGATACAATTTTTGGCAAAATAGGTCTAATATCATGTTTTATTGTTTAGCTATATATTGATATAATCTTTTTTATTGATATTTTATATTGATATGATAAAATGAATGATTCCAACTCTTCGCAAACGTTCTTCTAAAAAAATAATTACAGCTTTATCTGCTTATAATAATGTGTAGTAAAATTGATAACAAGGTTATTCAAGTGGAAGGAGAGATTTATTAAGAAGTCGACACGATAGCGTTTCGGTTCTACTGAACCATCATCAGGTCCATGAGCGATGTTAGGTCAACGATAGATGTTTAAAAATGCAAAATACAAAAACCTAGTCGAAAGTTTGTATAATAAGAAAAAGTTAGCCGTTTAATTATTGAATCAGCGTTTGTTGTTTTAAATTACGTCATTTGACTTATTAGGAATATTGTATAGTATTTATGTTACGTTTGTTTATCGAGAAAGATTTCGAATCAAAAGGAAGAAATGATAATGTATATGAATAATAAATAATCTTAGTTGAAATCCATGTTTTTCATTACATTTGAAATAATAGTCCATCAGTTATTCATGAATTTTGATACAGGCTTATAAACTACCCGCATTTATCTATCTAAAAACTCATAAAACGAACCAATTATAAATTTTTATTTAGTTTTTTCTTATATCCTCGTAAATATGGTAAAAAATTATATACGGCATAATATGATAAACATGAAATGACGAGGTGGCCATATTAAAAGGAAGCAAAATTCCACAATTTTTTTGCATTAAATCCTATTTATAAAACTGAAATAAAACTAAATTGGGTACAAATTAATCCTTTGAAATTTTTGAAAAAGTTGGGCATTTGATGCACCCTATACTGCTATATGGATGCACTACATGGACGCCTACTAAACGCATGGAGAAAAAATCTTGACGGCAACTACACAAGAATGCTGCGAGTAAAATTGAACAAGACCTGGAGGCAACACCCCACAAAGTAGCAGCTGTACGGCCACCTACAACCCATCACGAAAACTATCAAAGTTAGATAATCCGAACATGCGGGACACTGCTGGAGAAGTAAGAACGAACTCATAAGTGATGTACTCCTGTGGACCCCTTCACATGGACGAGCAAAGGCAGGACGACCAGCCCGAACCTACATATAACAGCTCTGTGCCGATACAGGATGTAGCCTCGAAGACCTGCTGGAAGCAATGGACGATTGGGAAGGGTGGCGAGAGAGGGTCAGGGATATCCGTGCTGATAGCGCGACATGATAATGAGGATGATGATTTATAATTTAAAGCAAACACCTTTCGGGCTTAGTATATACCTCCAAAACGAAAATCTCATTTGCCAGGTTTCCTTGTTACAGATATATAAAGGTCAGTTACAGACACTATGATTCAAGAAAAGGCTGAAGAAAACTGCCTGTCCTACTATTTACCCATAGCTGGAGGGAGAATAATTGGATTCATACGTTTTACCAAGGTTATTAGTGCTATGTGAAATGCAATCAGTCTCGTCCAGTATTCGAACTCGTGTCGCCGTGTCCTTTTCTTACGACGATAACCATTACACCACGGGCACCTTGAAGACCTGCTGGAAGCAATAGACGATTGGGAAGGGTGTCGAGAGAGGGTCAGGGATATCCGTGCTGATGGCGCGACAACATTATGATATATATATATATATATATATATATAAAGCTGAAAATCAATCTTATATATTGTTCGTCTTTCAGCATATTGTATAGAATATATTTTTTGAGCATCGACGTTGATAATAATAATTATTGTTTTTATTAACATTATTAAATACAGACACACTAAACAATGCATTGAATTACATAGAGATTATGTAGAACTGTTCCTTGTTTTTTTTTTGTTTTTTAAATTTTTTTTAAATCGGGTGAATTTATCAAATTGTATTTGATTGCTCAGTTGTCATGACTCTAAAACGTTGAATGATAACAGGAAGAACAATATTAATGAGACAGTCATTTCGTTGGTTGACTAGACATCGGAAAAAAAGGCCGTATAGAATTTTGTGTATTCTGTGAAATGGAAACGTTTTTTGATTATGTTAACCCTTTCGTAGGCAGAGCGACATTTTTGTCGTCAACGGTACGCAGGCAGAATGACATTTTTGTTCCTTTTTCGCGATAGCTCAATGTAAGGCATTTTCCTATTGGTTGTCTTGACCAATTTAATGTTACTGTATTGAAACATCGCTAGGAGGCCTCCACTGTGGTGATGTAGGGTTGTAAAATGTTTGTTTTGCAAAAATATCATAATCAAAAAGTAATTGCTTTGTTTTCATGCTTTTGTAATATAACACCCAATCGCTGATCAAATTATCATGTTTTACTATATATATATATATATATGTAAGTAAATAATGGAGTAAAATCCGACAATATAGAGAAAAATTGACAACAAATCCAAGCAAAACAAGAGATTTATATAGAAACAAAATCAACACTATAGTGTTTCGGTTCTTAAGAACCATCATCAGGACTGGCAGGGGTGATATTAGTGATGTTAAATCAAAGATGGATGTTTAAAAGATCCATGCAGAAACCTAGGGAAAATGTATATATATCGGGAGGTATAAATTTTCTCATTGAACAAATGGAACATTTGATATTCCCAACAAATCACATGACGTAAGTTTATAAACAAACGCTAATTAAACGGCCAACTCTCTTCCGATATATATATATATATATATATATATATATATATATATATATATATATATATATATATATATATTTCCCTAGGTTTTTGCACAATTTAAAAAAAATCCATCATTGATTTAACATCACTAGTGTCATACTCCCCAGTCCTGATGATGGTTCATTGGAACCGAAACGTTGTATTGTTGACTTCGTTTCTTAATAAATCTCTCCTTCTGCTTGGATTATTTTGTTTTCAACCTCTCTCTCTCTCTCTCTATATATATATATATATATATATATATATAATTAATTGACATATTTGAACATACCCTCTATTTTTCAGATTTTTTGAAAAGAATTCACCCATTCTATTGAGATTAAAAAAATTATCTGCTCATGAAAGGGTTAATGACTGTTTAGACATCGGGAAAAAAAGGCCGTGCCGTATCTTGTGTATTCCTTGAAATGGAAACGTCTTTCTTTGAATCAAGAATATGGAATAAATTTATTGATCTAGTCACCCACCGAATTTTTAAATAAACATTAAATTTTAAAGGGTGTGCAAAAGTTTCCAGCCAAAAAATGGCTTTCAATTGTTAAAAAAACTGACCGTGGGAACTTTTACAAACATATACCGTAGTTATTTGTGTATAACACGCACTCCTAACTTTGGACTACGAAATTCTAGAAAAAGTTTATCGTATATAATACGCACCTAACTTTTGGACTGAAAAAAATCTGGAAAAATAGTGTGTTTTATACACAAATAATTACGGTAATATATGGCCGTCGGCAGAAGAACATAATCTCAGATGGTTCTTTTTGCGTGAAATTTAATGTAACGATCGTAAGAAGATGAGTGCGTTTCATTGCAAATATTTCACACGATACTTGATAAAGAGCAATACCATAATTATTCGTCTATAACACGCACACCGAAATTTGGGTTAAGAAATTCTAAAAAAAAAAAAAAAAAAAAAAGGATAGAAAAGAATCATATCTTGTATATAATTCACTGATATTTTTTTTTTAATTTGTAGCAGCTAGATTTACCATTTGTTTAACTTTTTATTGGGTTCGTAAAGACTAAAAGTAAAAATCTATTGTTTGCTTATTTTATGGATCATAAAATTTAAGAGCAAACACATGGATATGTTCACACAAAACAGCAACAATTTTTGGGCAAAAATAAGCTTACTTTAAGAGATACAAAATTATAAACAAATACACTATCCAAAGAATATTTCTCTGCAGCAGCATAAAACAGAAGTGTTTGTTAAACAATAGTTTGGCTATAACTTACATTCGGTCATACAATCCTGAATATGATGATGCTTGTTGCCAAATAAAAAGTTAATATTTATTTCTTGTGTATAATACGCACTCCTGACTTTTAGGCTAAAAAATGTTGGGAAAATTCGTGTTATATACGAATGATTACGATTGTAATAAATAGATTTTTTTCTCTTATTGTCGAAGATGGTCGACTGATAAAATATATTTGAGGCCATTGAGAAAACGAATATTTTTTTTTGTCAGATGGAGTATTAATAATGGTTGTCTCCACATAAAAAATATGTTCTCTCGTATCGTGTTTGTAAAAATGGATATTTCGCGAGTTTCTTTTTTTTCTTTTTATTCAATTTCATGAATAAGTAAAAACAGAAAAATAAAAATGGAATGTTATTCACCCAAAACGAAAGGCTTTCGTGTAAAACAGACGTTTAATTATTTGAGAACAATTTTAATCAGTTGTTAAAATCTTGGATTATTTTCTATCAAATAAACATTTCTTAAAAAAAAAAAATTCTCGGTTCGTTAAATTGAAATCATTTAAGAAAAATCTTTTTTTTTACATTTTTTTTCTCGGGTACTTCAGTAGAATTGTGATTCTATTTTTGATGTCATCGACTTTTTTTGTGAAACCTCTCTACCCCACCGCCGTATTTGTTGACCACCAAAGCTGTTAGTTAAGTGGTCACCCATCTTAGTATTGAACAAGTTCGTCACCGTTTAACTTCGGCGAGTAAGCGGAAAACGGTATTTTCTGTGCGACTTTACCGTAAGTCGGGGCGTTATTTACTAAACTTTGCTTAGATATGTCACACAGGCCTCAGCTTACTCATATTATCTGCGGTTGGTTAAGTGGTCACGCATCTAAATATTGACAGGTTTATCGTTGATTAACTTTATTGATCAACTGGAAAACGTTGTTTTCAACGTGATTTGACAGTAATCTAATAACACCTTGTTTCTTTTCGAAGCTTTGCTTTAATATGGCACATAGCCTTCAGCTGGTTTATAATACTTGCTTTTGGTTAAGTGGTCACTCACCCAAGTATTGAACTGGTTTGTCGTTGCTTAACTTCGTTGATCTCGCTAAAACAGGTGCTTTCAATATATTTTGATCGTTTTGCATTTTTGTTTTCCACTAATGGCGGTCCCGGTGTATTGAATTCAATGACATTGCTGGTAAATAGCAAGTAAACAAACTTACTGTACATAACAATAATTTGATTTTTTTATATCCATTTGAAAAGTGTAAAAGAACGGAAGAAGACAAACCCGGATGTAATAGGAGTCGAGTTGGGTGAAACTTAAAAAAACAAAAAACTAAAAACAAACAAACAAACAAACAAAAAAAAACAAAAAAAAAAAACGAAAACAAAGAACAAAAAACGATTACGTCAAAAATAGGACCACAATTTTACCGTTGTACCTTTTTTTTTCTCTAAATAATTTCATTTCCACCAATTTATATTAACATAATCCTGCTGTTCATTTTTTAAATATTTTTTATTTATTTATTTTATATATATATTTATATATATATATATATATATATATAGGATAATTATTTGAAAGACTGCTATATTTTAAAAGATAAAAACCCAGAGATCTAACTATATTTGATAATAATAATAATAATAATAATAATAGTAACAATAATAATAATAATAATAATAATAATATTGAGAAAAGGCTGAAGTATTTAGAAGACTTAGTGTCACTTGTTCCCCAATATGAGTCACCAAATACTACGATTGGAGAACAAAATAATAATTATAACATTATAATGATATTTGTAAAAACGAAAAACAAAGTTCAAATATATATTAAAAAAATAACAAGTTTCATACTTCCAAAACACTTGTGTCTTTGAAATGTGAATATACACTCAAGTGTGAGTACAGATGCATTTAGCATAACAGATGTTTAGGTATATATATATATATATATATATATATATATATATATATATATATATATATATATATATATATATATTATAGAGGCACATTAATGCACATGTGCGTTTGTGTTTTCATATGAATAGGCCCTGATGAACTTAGGCCTATGACCTTGCTCGAGGGCGCTGGCTTCTATGTGTACGTGTAATATGACTATTTATATCTGAAAGTGTTTAAGAATAAACTTGAATATCTCTACAGCCACCCTATACGTAGATACACGGTGTATATGTTGAATATGTACTTGTGGAAGGACTATTTTTATGAGTGTGTGTAATATATATATATATATATATATATATATATATATATATATATATATATATATGTGTGTGTGTGCGTGTGTGTGTGTGGGCTATTAAGTGATATACAAATAATAGCGTTTTTAGATGTATATGATTGTAACAATTGATTGGAAGAAGATAAATCGATCAACTGAATCGAAAAATATTCCATAACATGATAGATAGATCGATAGATATATTGCTAGATAGTACTGGAAATATAATTTTTAATAGATGGGGGACGTAAATATCAGTTTAATGTATACGAATTTGACAAATATCATTGTATTTAGAGTTGAAACAGTATATATTAAAAGACAGTTTTTCTATCTATCTATCTATCTATCTATCTGCGAGGTCGTTCAAAAAGTTTTCAACTTCATTCAAAAGAAATCGGAAAGTCGGAATCATCCAGGAAATATCGGGCGTTTTTTAGCTTTGCAGTACCATCAGAATAATTTTTTATACTGCCTTGTAGACAGATGGTTCATCCACAAGATCTCAGTTAAAAATATCCAGATATGGTTGATATTTCTAGGTGAGGTTTATAACATTTTGAACAAACCTTGCATATATATATATATATATATATATATATATATATATATATATATATATATATATATATGTGTGTGTGTGGGGGGTTATTAATTGATATACAAATTATAGCATTTTTAGTTGTATAGGATTGTAACAGTTGTTTGAAAGAAGATATGGTCATACTCTAAATCGAAAAATATTCCATAGAATGATAGATAGATCGATAGATATATTGCTAGATAGTACTGGAAATATAATTCTTAATAGATGGGGGACGAAGATATTAGTTTAATGTACACGAATTTATATGTGTTGACAAATAAATATCATTGTCTTTCGAGTCGAAACAGGATACATTTAAAAGGACATAGTCTATCTATCTATCTATCTATCTGTGAATATGTTTGCTTCTTTTGTTTGACATCGTTATGCTTAAAATGGTATCAAATGTAAAGACAGTCTTTGTACCCAACATAGTTTATGTCTTCAAGTGGATATTAAATATTTCTTTCTTTTTTCTTTTTAAAATCTTGCTTTCCTTTCGAAGCTTTTATCTTCTTTACCGCTGTTTCATTTAGAGGCCTAATCGATGATAAAGACAATAAGTCATTTTCTGAATACGCAGGAAGATGTGCTCTGCCGTTTCTCATGATCAGTAGGTGATCACAAACAACGGGGCTAAGGCAGTGAATACAGTGAGTAGAGTGGCTACCAGAGAAAACCAACACCCGAGATTCTTAGACAGGAACAACTTTCGGCGTTTCCTTTCTAGCCTCCGACGATGGAATTTTCTCTGTTCCCGCTGTGACACAATGGCGTTGATAAAATTCTCCATTCCGCCCGGCGGTCCGCTGCCTCCACACCCTTCTTCGCCGGAACTGCTTTGTTGGTGACGGAGATAATCCACCATAACGTAGCTCTCCAATTTATCGGCGCTGTTGCCGTTGGCCCCCGAACAGCTAGCTCCGGTTGTCAGGGTAGCATCCAGCGGCACCGTCAGACTGCTATCATCATTAAAACTGCTGCTGCTTAGGCCTGACTTGCTCATACCACTACTCCCATAGCAGACCTTGGAATGCATGATACGGAGCTGGATTGCTGAGATCCACACTGTTGCCGTACTGATCACCAAAAAGATGGTCAGGCACACTCCTGAAAAGACAAGAAAAAAATATTTCGATTAGTTAATGTTTAATCTAAGTTTAGAATTAATACTAAGAGTTGCCTCGAAATTTTGTAGATTTTATAGAGACAGGAGGACGACCACACATGGACACACCATTGTTGTAAAGTCACAATACAACTATACAAATATACAGATGCAGGGAAATCCGAAACACAGACGATTCTCCGTTGTTCAGGTACGAAACGTTTATTTACTTCTTGACTTTAGTTTTTCGACACGAGGAGAGAGAGACACAATTTTTACTATGCTGACTGTTCCTACATCGCCCACAGTCAACTGCCCTGCTGGACTAGCCCGGCCCAGAGTCGGATCTCAACTAACTGCTTTTTTGATATCACCAAATTTTCAGCCCATCGCCTCCGGGTATGACGTCATCCATACCCCAGTCACATTTCCTATCTGGGGTTTTTATTATGACATTTGTGATTGTCATATCCTCTGCGCGCTATCATGAACTGTACTCAATGTCTGTGCACCTGCACTAAGAACCGAATAGTTCAAAGCCCAACCAAACCGAATGATAAAATATAATTAACGAAAAATGATTAATATAAAAAAAAATCATTCCGTAATTATATAATAATTGTCCCCCTTTCTATTAACTGACTAATTGTGAGTAGTCACGCGAGATAGGAGGACGACCACACATGGACACAGCATTATTGGCCGACCAGCAAAAACTTACATTAATCAGCTCTCTGTGGATACAAGGTGATGACGTGAGGACTTTCCAAGAGGGATGGCCGACAGGGATGAATATCAAGGGTGAGTCAAGGGAATCCCTGTTGTCAGTACACCTTTATTATTACTATTATTATTATCATTATTATTTATTTGAGTTGACGTTTTTTTCTAATTCAAAGGTCACTAGCTTTTTATCGCAGCCATATATGTTGGTTTCAATTCAATAATTGTTCTTAAATATATCTGTCACTGTCTCCCACCAGACAGTACTCGACACAATGTCAATTATATTATAATTATAGTGGGGATTTAGGGGAAGGTAAGGTCAGGTACGAGCTGAGGTTCGAGCCCTGCTGGTAAATGCTGGTCATTGGCCCACTTAGTGCAATGTGGGCCGAGTCTGATGAGCGTAGCTGGTCTTGGACCCAAATCTGGGTCCAGATACGTATGCCTGATTTTAGCTTAAACTGGACAGCAAGGTCCAGTGCTATACAAGGGGGACAAAG
This sequence comes from Sepioteuthis lessoniana, assembly GCA_963585895.1. Classification (NCBI taxonomy): domain Eukaryota; kingdom Metazoa; phylum Mollusca; class Cephalopoda; order Myopsida; family Loliginidae; genus Sepioteuthis; species Sepioteuthis lessoniana. The sequence goes on from CAUZXS010005855.1 coordinate 31,137, forward strand.
GTGTCTATTTTGCAGCTCACCCACCCGAAGGTGGCTCAGCCGAATCCAATAATTGTTCTTAAAGCATCAGAAAGTTCTTCTAAAAATTTCCCAAAGAGAATATCGTAAGATTCATAATAAGCTGCTAAACTTTCAGCTTGAACAGTAGGTTGACTGATTGGCGCCATGTTGCAGCAAGACGTAATGGACAAATAAATAGAATTGAATCTCTGAATTAAAAAAAAAAAAAATTAAATTGAAAAAAGAAAATGTCTCAATAATTCCGCAAAGTTACTAAAATGTTTTCTGTTGCAACCGAAACCCAAATGGTGAACAGGTACTTTAGTGTAGTCTAGTATATATACAGGGTAACCCCACAAAACCAGAACTCATAAACCTTTTTATTACTTCCACAAAAATAACGCAAAATAATTCTAATTTTGTACACTCGAACTTCTGGACATGTTGGTGAATACTATGGTCCTAGTTTTTCATGCACAGAATCTACTTCACATCCAGAAAAAAAGAAAAGGCTAGAATTGAATTTATGAATTTCAGTCAAAAATATATGAGTTCTGTTTTTTTTTTGGTCACCCTATATATATATATATATATATATATATATATATATATATATATATATATATATAATTAACTGATTTTCATACTAAAAAAAAAAGGATGATTTTTTTTCAGAAGGTTCGAGGAGCTGTATTTTTTGTCCGTATATTTTTGTATTTATTCACAGATTTCCATGAGCACAGATTCCACACTCTGATCCTTGGCAGAAATGCTTGAAGTTACACTTTAATTGAAGGCAGAAAGTCCAGTTACTGTATAAGATTTCTTACCCATATGAAAATAAAAATCTGTTTTCATATGTTGATGAACTAATAGACACAATTTACACACATACACTTGTACGCACAGCGATACACATACGCACACAGTTACATACTCACGCACACAGATACAAACACACAGAAATTCACACACACACAGATATACGCATAGACATTGATACACACTCAGAGATATACACACATACAGGAAATGGACACGGCGACACGAGTTCAAATCCTGGACGAGACTGATTGCATTTCACATAGCACTAATACCCTTGGGAAAGGTATGAATCCAATTATTCTCCCTCCAGCTATGGGTAAATAGTAGGGCAAACTAGGATCTTCAGCCTTGGTAAGGCAACTAGTCTAGGAGAAGGAAAACTCTGAATTGAAACCTGTTAAACTCCGCTTAAAAAATTGACCTTGTGTCATATCCTGCCTGAGCGGAGGGGTTGGTAAAAAGTAGGGTAGACTGGTTTCTTTAGCCTTGGTAAGGCAACTAGTCTAGGAGAAGGAAAACTCTGAATTCAAACCTGTTAGACTCTGCTTAAAAAAATTGACCTTGTGTCATATCCTGCCCGAGCGGAGGTGTTCGTAAATATGATATGCACCATTATACACACACACATACAGATAAACTACACATACATACAAACATAGACACACACACCCACACACACACACACACACACACGCATAAATACAGATACACACATACACAAAGAGATTCACACACACACACACACACACACACACACACACACACACCTATATACACATATATGTTTAAGGAAAGAAAACTAGAAGCATCCAAACAAAAGAGAGATACGCAGAAAAGCATAAAATATAGCAGGGGGGTGGTGTAATGGTTAAAGTGCTGGACTACGGAATCATAGTACCCGAGTTCGAATTCCAGTCACGCTATTACGTTCACTTTTGGAGAAATACCCTTGGGACAGGTAAGAACCCCCTTATCCTCCCAGCTATGGGTTAAATAGTACCTCTACTGTCCTTCTAGGAGAATGGCTTTGGCATTAAGTAACCCGAGAAGGTTGATATGCCATTAAATTACAAAAAAGAAAAACAAGATAAAATATAGCTTATGAAATACTTAAAACGGAGATATAGACGTAATAAGAGTCTTCGTTGTGTGTGTGTGAGAGAGAGAGAGATAGTAAAAAGAAGAGAGAGAAAGTATTTTTTGCATGTTAGTGTAAGAGAGAGAGAGAGAGAGAGAGAGAGAGAGAAAGTGTTTTTTGCGATTTGAGAAAGTGTTTGTGTGTTTGTGTGTATGTAAGAGAGAGAGAAGAGAGAGAGAGAATAAAAAGAAGAGAGAGAAAGTGTGTTTTGTTGTTAAAGAGTTTGCGTGTATGTAAGATATATATATATATATATATATATATATATATATATATATTGTCATCCACAGACAGATCTGTTTCGTTCTATCAGAACTCTTTAGTGTGGCTAGACAGGATAGATTCCCGAAGCTGGTATAGAAACCCAGTTGACTCAAACGCCAATCCAAGATTCTACCACTCAGCCACGTGAGAGAGAGAGAGAGAGAGAGAGAGAGAGATAGTTCTGTGCTGTTTAAGAAAGGATTTTTGTGTTTGTGTGTGTGTGTAAGAGAAAGATAGATAGATAGATAGATAGAGAGAGAGAGAGTGTGTTTTTGCTGTTAGAGAAAGAGTGTGTGTTTGTGTGTGTAAGAGAGAGAGAGAGAGAGAGAGAGAGAGAGTGAGAGAGAGAGTAGAAAAAAGAGAAAGAAAGTTTTTTACCGTCAAAGAGCTCGTGTGTGTATGTGTAAGAGAGAGATAGAGAGATAGAGAGAGAAAGAGAGAGAGAGAGAGAGAGAGAGAGAGAGAAAAGTAAAAAGAAAAGAGAGAAAGTGTTTTTTTGCTGTTAAAGAAAGTGTTCGTGCGTGTAAGTGTGTGTAAGAGAGAGAGAGAGGGAGATAGAGAGAGAGTAAAAGTTGTTAGAGAAAGAACAGAATACATTTTGATGATCAGGTTTTTAGGGTTCATCTTTTTATTTTCCCATCAATCTGTTTATCAGATTGATTCATTTTAACGGCACGTCAACCCGTCAGTTGTTATCGAATTGCGTAGAATGAACGGCTGGGAAATGCATTAATGAAAAGAATAAAAACAATCTTTAAAATTCAATTGAACTCTCCAACCCTCTAAACTTCCCCCCACCAAAATACCTCCCCCCAAAATACCTCCCAAGGGTCTCAATAATACTGCGATGTTACCGAGGGTTTTCAAATTTTGGTAAAAAAGCAATAAGTATCTACTTCTTTTTTCTACTCATCTTGTCTGAATGACACAAAATATTCCCTCTTGCAAGTTATTTGCCTCAGATTGGAATGCTTGATATCATATAACCGTATGCAAAACAGCACCTCTTCGATTGGGGTTGTAGAATACGCTGATAGCACCAACGAGTTGTTTGTAACAAATTCAGAAAGCAGCACTCGATATGTAATATAATGACCGAGGGATTTCGTTTTATGCCTTTGGGTTTAGTTAGGCTGAGAACCTTTCGGCTCAGTGCATGGGTTAGTTAGGTGCAACGTTAACGCAGGTGTTCACGCGCGGGCGCGTGGAGCGGACGTGTCACTCAGAGATGTCACAATAGCCCGAGATGGGAAACGGGGCTAGCAAGTGCGAATGACGTCACGCACCGGAAGCGCGCGGAGGATTTTGGAAATTTGAAGAAAGTTAGTAGAGTTGAGACTAGTCACCGGACGAGAAGGGTTAACTTTCGCTTGCTCGCGGAGGCCTTGGGCAGGTGTCGCACGAGATGAGGGGGGAGGACAGATGAAAAAGCCAGAATAGAAAGATTGTGTCTCTCTCTCCTTATGTCAAAAAACCTTTAAACTCAAAGGTAATAAAAAGTTTCGTACCTGAACTGAGAAGTCGTAAGTGTTTTTCATGTTTCGAGATTCCTGTGTTCTATGTTATATATGTAATGAACAGTCTATGTACGTTTCGCATAACCGTATCTGGCTATGGTACAGATAAAAACAGCTGTT
>CAUZXS010005855.1:40000-105000 GCA_963585895.1 Sepioteuthis lessoniana
ATCTGTATCTGTGTGTGTGCGTTATTTGTGTGTGTGTGTGTTATCTGTTTGTCTGTGTGTGCGTGTTATTTGTGTGTGCGTTTGTGTGTTTGTGTGTGTGTGTGTGTTATCTGTATCTGTGTGTGTGTGTTTGTGTTATCTGTGTGTGTGTGTGTGTGTTATATGTGTGTGTGTTTGTGTGTGTGTTATCTGTCTGTCTGTGTGTGTGTGTTATATGTGTGTGTGTTTGTGTGTCTACGTTTGTGTGTTATTGAATGCTAGTATATTTGTGTACGTGTTAGTGCTTGCGCGTACATATGTGTGTATGTATGTGTATGTACTGGCCTGCATCTTTACATATTTACACGTATTCCCGCGGTCTGTGGATGGGAAGGAGTGGGACGAAGGAGGAGGGTGTGAGAAGAGAAGAGAGAGAGAGAGGGAGGGAGGGAGGGAGATGGAAATGGATTGTTGCAATCAGAATTTCTTTTTCTTTCTAACTTTATGGTAGCTAAATGTTTGTTTTGATTTGAATATGAAATGTCAATTTTGTTGACTGATGATGATTGAATTTAAAACCATTATCACGTTACCTTTTTTTAAATGTGGTATGGTATTTATGGGCAGGTTATACACACACACACACACACATATATATATATATATATATATATATATAGGGCGATCGATAAAGAAAACTATATTTAATCAAAGACAAATATTCAAAGAGACATGAAACATAGCGTGTGGAATACTAAAACTGTAGATATAGACGAGATAGAAGTCATCCTCATCTGTCTGTGCGCACATGCAAGTGCGTGTGTGTGTGTAAAAGAGAGATAGAGACAGAGAGAGAGGGAAAGAGAGAGGAATAAAGAAAGAAGGAGAGCGAGAGAGAGAGAATAAGTAGAGAGAGGAAGTGGTTTTTGCTGTTATAGAAAGGATGAAATGCACTGTGATAATCAGAAAACGCAAAGGTTCATGGGAACGAACGTACGCAAAGGTAATTGCACTCCCTGAAATGAAAATTTAGAAGGAAAAATATTAAGTCAATAAATAAAGAACAAAAATGTTTCAGATATTGATATAAGCGAGCAGTTCCAACCAGAAATAGAAACCTTCACGCCTTCTTCGTAGCCTACGTTCGCTTCCGCGAGTCTAGTTAAGATGAGATTACTGTTCATCAGACCAGAAAAGGATGAGAAACAGCAACGTCATCAAGTCACTTCCGGTCGACTCTCTTGAAATAAATGAACCGTGTAAGAAATCAGACCCCATTGTTTCTACAAAATTGTAAAAACTAAGTTCGTTTTGGAATGTCAAAGGATTATTTTCGATATTCCTCCTTGCGTAAACTCAAGCTGATATACATGCAGACAGACGAGGACAACTGACAAACAGACAAGACAAATATATATAGACAGACAGAGACGCTGACAGAGACGCTATGATAGACAGAGGGACACATCGAAGAAAATTCTGGCAGATAGAAAGACACGTGTACATACTAACAAGTAAACATACTAAAAAATACACGAGAAAGAAACTTCGTGGCGCTATGGTTTACGAGCTAGATTGGTTGGTTGGTTGGGTTTTATGGCGTATCAACCTTCGTAGGTTATTTAACGCCAAATTCTGTCTATATGTATATACCTTTTATCAATGAATATTTAGTAGGTAAAATTTTCTATAAGCAGGATTTCACATGTTTGCACATGATTAATCAGTTTTAATTCGTCATATTTTTTCGTACAACCCTGTCTCTCTGAAGAAGGACAGAACGTCATCAATTTTGATGTTTTCGAACAATTCGGTTAAACTAGTCACTTTGAAAAGTCGCTTTCTGATGACAGCAAAAGCTCTGCATTCTATAAGAATGTGTTTAACCGTGCAAGTTGTCTGACAGGTCAAACACTGTAGTTGTGGTTCATGTTTCAGTATGAAAGCGTGAGTAAGCCTTGTATGACCAATTCGCAATCGGCATATTAACAACTTGTTCTATTCTCGGTGCTCTAAAAGCTGCTTTCCATTCTAGATTGCGAAATCGTAGTAAGCGAGTTCGAACTCCAGTCACATACAATTTCATACACTTTCAGACAAATACCACTGGAAAATGCATGAACTTTCTCATTCCCTATCCCAGATATGGATTCAATAATACCATTAATTTCCTTCTGACAAGCTCATTGGCACAGTGGTAGAGTGTTCGCCAATTATTCGGGAGACCCAATGTAATATACTAGCTTAGCTAGCGACAGAGTGCCGTGGATAATCTTAGCAAGTTTAATGCGGTCGCAAGATAACATCAACAAAGTGGGTCACCGGAAAGGAGGATGACGAAGAAGATAATTTATTGCCTATGGATAGAGTGACAGTTATTTCCGTTCGCAGATAAGATCAACAAATTACCAGAAAAAAAAAACCCCGGAAGTATGTAAGTTCCGATAACCTGCCATAAACAGAAAATACGTGAAGCAAAGACGATGTTCATATTTCCGCTTAGGACTTGAGAGAGAATATAAGGTCGGTAATTTTGGACTGAAGGCAGAGATCCAGTGCGTGCAAATTATTTGTATTAGATAAGAATACTTGAAACTATATAACTGTGTGAAAATTATTGGTATTAGATAAGAATACTTGAAACCACCAAACTGCGTGCAAATTATTTGTATTAGATAAGAATACTTGAAACTATATAACTGTGTGAAAATTATTGGTATTAGATAAGAATACTTGAAACTATATAACTACTTCTTAAGAAACAACTATTAAAAATGTAAGGAATACAGCCAGGATATTCTAAATCAAGACGACTGGACTGGCTGCATCGCAGTTAGATGATCGTAAAAATGTTAGTTACAACAATATCTCGCGCGAAAATAATTAACCTATTTTTAAGTGTTACTTCATGTTCTCATAAATATCTATGCCATTAGCATTTTATTTCTTTTAATATTTCGTCCTCCTCCTCTTCTTCCCTGTTGCTATCGTCTTCTTCATTCTCGTCATTTCGTTTTCCTGTCGTTGTTGATGTTGTTGTTGCTGCTGTTATTCGATACTGATTGGTCGCAATCGAATTTCCAATCAAACTAAAATTTTTTGAAATCTGATTAAAACACATTCGTTATTCAAGAAAATAAGAGATGGTCACGACATCGTATACCCTTCCCGGCCTGCATCTCACCTATGGACCGAGCAGTTTAAAAAGATCAGCAACCGGTTAGATCGAGCCAAAAACAAACAAACAAAAAAGACATCAACAACAGCAAAACACAAATCACAAAACGGAAAATCTGCTGTTGTAGAAAATTAGAAAAACATGCACAAAATAAATAAATAAATAAAATAGAAAAACAAATAAACAAAAAAAAAAACAAAAAAACAAAACAAAACAACAAAAAACGATCCAAAACATTAGCATGTCAGAAATAGATTTGAGAAATTAGACTTCATTCTTTACGGGGCTTATATTACGCTGACTCTGCCTCCAGCAGAAAGGGTGAGACCCCTAACCAAAAGGAGAGTCTCTTATGTAAAGTCACAAAATTGCATCTAATGGGGAGATTCTAGTTCTCAAGATCTGGAGAGAGAGAGAGAGAGAGAGAGAGAGATGGGTTGGTTTGGTTTCTTTGTTTAATGGCATGTCAACCTTTGTAGGTTATTTAATGCCAAAGCCATTCTCATAGAACAGCAGTGGTACTATTTAACCCATAGATGGGAGGATAAGGAGGTTCATACCTTTCCCAAAGGTATTTGCCAGAAAGTGAACGTAATAGCGCGACTAGAGTACGAACTCACTTCCTACGATTCCATAGTCCATCGCTTTAACCATTACACCACGAGGACACCCCCTGAGAGAGAGAGAGAGAGAGCGAGAGAGAGAGAGGAGTACTTAATTGTTATTACTCCCGGGTCCACTCTGAGGCGGATTGGTAGTACTTGTTGGGGCCCCATCTAAAACGGTGTTCACTGGTTCAAACCATGATCATTACTGATGATAGCTAAAAAATAAAATGCTAAGATATTAGCTACAAGGATCATTAAATAAGTTTGCAGACTTTTTTCGTATGGGCACTTTTATTGATAGTACACACATGAAACTCTATTCCTCTTCCAAGTAGTTTCCTCCAGTTGCAATGCAGTTGTTGTACCGTTCCAACAACTTCTGGAAGGCCCCATGGACGTCCTCCTGTGTGAGCGTGTCAATGACCTTCGTCACAATTGTCTCATAACGACAACCTCTGAGCTTAAGGAATAATCAAAAGTCACAGGGACCAAGGTCTGGACTATGGGGAGGGTGAGGAACTGTCTCGATGCCCATCTTGCTCAAATAGTCAGTGACAAGGATGGAGTTGTGGACTGGTGCATTGTCCTGGTGGAAATGCCACTGACCCGATATGAAGAGTGCTGGCCTCTTCCCAAGGAATCTCTTCCTGAACTCCCTTGAAACCTCAACATAGTAACCGTAACCCTAGCCCTAACCCTTTGGCCAATCAACTCAGGTGTATTGACTCCCTTACTCCTCCCACACCTCTCATCATCCCGCACAGGCTTCCTGCCTTCCTTGAGTGACTTATGACACTCAAAAACTGATACTCGATTCATGCAAGATGGTCGAAAAGCAGTCTGAAGCATTCCATACGTTTCTGTGGCATTTTTTCCAAGTTTAAAACAGAATTTTATTGCATATCGTTCTTCTAAAGTGTTAGATTGCATTTTTGAATTTCCCCAGCTGTGACAATCAGGCTTTAGTAGGGTGTATTCGAATTCCTGCTGTAGCTGTTCATTTTAACCTAAAATCCTAAAAATTGGTTAGTCATCTCATGAGATGTATAGCAATAATATAGTGAATGTTCAAGAGTCTACGACAATTTTAAATGCCTGTATAAAATAGGCCTGGAAACCTATTGAATGCACCATGTATACGGAGATACCATTATCACCTGACAAAGTTTACACGCAGATAACCGCTTAAAATATGGGAGGTATATCTGCCGTACCTAATACACCTCACACACACACACACATATATATATATATGAAAGAAAATTGCATAACTATTTATGAGAAGCGTACTTTTTGACTGGCACATGTACATATTTATGTTAATAGAGTTTCTGTGATGTAGAGTTTGGTAATAAATAATACCTACTAATATCCATTTTGATTGTAAAATGTTCTTCTAGTTTACCTCTAGAACCTCTAATTTGCAAAGCTTTTTGCATAGATGTAGCACAAGGCCGTATGAATGGGGCAACCAATGAGACACGAACTCAGTTGCCTAGGTTTTGCTAGTCTAGCTTGATAACCATTATATCACCTGAAGCGCACTAATTTACAAAGCTTTTTGCTTTGATTAGGCACAAGGCCATATAAGTGGGGCACCCAATGAGACTCGAACTCACTTGTGTAGGTTTGCTAGTCTATCTTGCTAATCATTACACCACCGGAGGTGCCCATTTTTATTCTTTTAGAAGTAATAAAATTCTGGTATGTTTGGTTTTGAAGAAAATTAACTTTTCACAAAAATTGTTGGGTGATGTATTTATTTATGGGCTATATATATATATATATATATAGAAACGAGAGAGAGAGAGAGAGAGAGAGAGAGAGAGAGAGAGAGAGAGAAAAAGAGTGAGAGAGTTATTGGCAAAAATATTATGTGAGTACGTTTGTGAAGGAAAGAAGTACGATATTTTTTTCTATTAAGCTCACTTTTTTGTTCAACTTCCTGAAATTAGAGCAACAGGAAGTGTGACGTCATCAACATAGTCATTGTTAAATGAGATACCTTGCTTTTGGGAAGTTCGTCAGTCACTTTATGATACAAGCATCGACTTTGATCTTCTGCTAAGAAAATTGCGAGGAAAGAATTTAAAGGATTAATTGCAAAACATTTCACAGATTTTACTTATCATTACTATTCTTGGGGAGTTTTTCACACCAGCGCTAAGTGATGGTCTTTCACTGGAGTTTGAGTGACAGCAAGTCTCCTCAAGTCTCCAGGACTCTTCTCAGTATTATAGTCGATCTCAGTAATGCTGTAGTTTGGATGGTCTCCACTCGTCCTCTTATTTCCAAGTCCTCCTGTCCTTGTACCAATCCTTTGGTGGCTGTGACAAGAGCACCAATTACAATAGGTATAATCGTTACTTTCATGTTTCGCAGTATTTTCAGTTCCCTAGCAAGGTCCAGGTACTTATTCTTCTTTTTACTTTCTTTCAATTTTATTCTGTGGTCAGCCGGGACAGCAAAATTCACAATTCGGCAAGTTATTGTTATTATTGTGCTTTTTGTAAAGCGGTTAATATTATTTCCATTTCTAAAAATAGATCTGCGTATTTTTCTTCTGAACTTTTTATTAATTGTATTACAATTGTGAACGACAAGTGAAAATGGGAATTAAAAAAAAGATAGACGGCAATGAATGAATGAATGAATGAATGTAAAAAAATTATTCAATTCGATTAGACAATCCTCCCTGGCGCATACTACCCGGTCAGAAAGGAGTATCTTTGGTATGACAATAAAATGTGTCATATGGTGAGGTTCCCCTTCTGGAGGTTTGGAGAGCGTGTAGTATTCCTTCATTGCCATTACTCCCAGGTCCACTCGGAACTGGAGTTGTAGTACCAGTTGGAGTCTCATTTATAGGTTAAATAATCTTTATTCGATAGGACAGTGCAACTGGGGGGAGTGTCATCGTTGTGTAATGGTTAAAGCGATGGACTGCGGAATCGTAGTAAGCGAGTTCGTACTCCAGTCGCGCTATTACATTCACTTTCGGGCAAATAGCCTTGGGAAAGGTATGAACCCCCTTATCTTCCCAGCTATGAGTTAAATAGTACCACTACCGTTTTTCTAGGAGAATGGCTTTGGCATTAAATAACCTAAAAAGAGTTGATATGCCATTAAACAAAGAAACCATCAACCATCGACAGTGCAACCCTCACCTCTTGGGAAACAACTCCACAAAAATGTCAATATGAACTTACAATGAACATGATTCCCTAACTCTTGGCTTAAAATAACACTAGATGCGTTGACACGGCATTAAAATGAATCAGATCAATCAATTTTGTTTAGAAATATTACACAAACCAGAATCAGTCCTGTAGAATAAGGCGCATAAAAGTTTATGGGATTTTGAGATTCAAACAACGTGTAATCCCGGCCAGGAGACCAGAATTGGTGTTGAGTGGAATTTGCCGTCCAGGTGGATCAAAGAATAAACATCAAAGAAAACGAAGAGACAAGCACTTGGGCCTTGAAACTATATTTCATTAATTAGTAAATTTATTTCTAGAAAAAAGCTATCCCTTTTTGTCCCAATATTATGTGTGTGTAATTATGTTTATGCGTAGATAACCGAGTTCGGTTTGAGCTACATGGGTTGGCGTATGTCCATAGCTTTTACTTCCTTTTTGAAGTTTTGTATTGAGGCAAATTAAGCCCGTCCTCCGGAGTAAACTCGGTAACATTTACAACTAGACACAAATTAACTGCATGGTGTAAAAGCTAAATGAGAAGTCAACAAATATGTTGCGCACTGTTTTGAATAAATCCTGGACACGCAGCACCCTACAAAACAGCATTTGACAGTCACTTACTTCCCATCAAAGAAAGAAAGACGAGCATTGCTTGTGAAAGTAAGAGTGAGCTCAAAAACAACATTCTCCCATGGACTCCTACGCATGGACATACCAGTATTAGCCGACCAGTACAAACTTACATTCATCAATTCAGTGCATATTGTGGATACCGTTTAGAGGACCTACTAAATGTTATGGCTGATCAAGAGAGAGAGAGAGAGAGAGGATTCTATGCTGTCGGCACACTTTGATGGTGATGATGATGGCTGTGGTTCTTTTAAAAGTTCCATTTCTTTCAGGATACATCATATTTGGAGTAACTTTGTCGGTCTGTCTGTCTTTCTCCCTCAAACACACACACACACACACTCTCTCTCTCTCTCTTGGTGAGTGTGTTTGTTTATTTGTTTGGGGTAAAATATTCATATGAAGTAATAATTTAAAGACTGATTTGAGCCATAGATGGGACCCTAATGGAGTGGTCGTACCCATTCCGAGTGAGAGTTGAACTGGGAGTAATGGCAATGAAGGAGTAATTAACACTCCTCAGTTCTCCAGAACTAGAGCCTCACCATCAGATGAAGTTTAGTGTTATACTCAGAACTCTTTGGTCATAAAGACGTTGCAATTCTCTTTTTAGTTTTGGCTATCTATCTATCTATCTATCTATCTATCTATCTTGGGAGCCTTACCTATCTTACCATAATGGATTCTTTTCACCGTTATTAGTACCAGAGATTTCGCTGCCAGAGAGGCAGATCAATATCGGTGTTATCCGAACAGTACGAGACTTCTTACCTTTTCTATGTAACTCTATCTTTCTTGTGTAATATAATCTGTTATTTAATATCCGTGTTTGTGTTTTTATTAGTGACCCTTTCCGGGGCCACAACACTATCACATCAATGTGGAATGGTGAAATTCTTTTCGATGCAAAATATCATTTAATTGATTAATTTCTAGTTACTTTACAGAGAGCGTTTCGTCCTCATTTCTTGTGATGTCAGAATGATGCTGTTCAGGATAGAATTTTCAACCCATTGCGGAATCTATTTTCTATCGAAAACAACATCATTCCGACGTAATATGAAGTGAGCACGTAAAGCTCTGTGGTAAATACCGATTCACCAGTTTTAAAAACGTTTCGACACTATGAGGCGAAAAAAACCATATTGAAAACAAACAAAACAAAAACAAAACTCAAAAAGCAATGGAACTATCACTATCATTTGCTTAAGTTGGTATGTGTCGTACGTCCCACCAATCGGACGAGTGCAGCATAAGGCCTTTTTGAAGTGGGTACGGGCGTAGGGAAGAAGCCCAGACACGCCTGGGTTCCCCAAAATGCGTCAGGCTCTGTCGGCATTCCTCTAAAAAAGGCCGCCTTAAGCGCCAGGCGATAAACCTAGCCCCTCCGGGGAGGATTAGAGTCTGGGAGGACGCCCCCTTCTGAGGCTCGATGGGGAGCCTATCTTAGCACGCATGACATGAATGCCGACTTCCCAGCATCCGTGTCAGGCGGCTTGGGCCTACGTGACGAAGCCAAGCGACCGAGCCACACGAATCGATCTGGGCAACAAGAAACGTGGCCAGAGTGAGACTCGATTCGCAGAAGTTCATAAGCCTCACACAGATGACAGTTTAAAATATGGGGAGTATAGTTGGTTGGTTGAGTTTTATGGCATATCAACCTTTGTAGGTTATTTAACGTCAAATCTATTTTATCGCAGATAGTTCTATTTCAAACTATTCAGTCCAGCATGAGTACTCAGTTTAATTGTCAAAAACGTTTCTATTTCAAGCCATTCAATTTATTCAAATAGTTCTAATTCAGCTAATTCTATTTAGTATAAATACAGAAGATCTATATTAAACAATTCAGTTTAGTGTAAGTACAGTTTTAATGTCAAAAACAGTTCCATTTCGAACAATTCCGTTTAGCATAAGCACGCAGTTAAAATGTAAGTCCAGTTTAATTGTCAAAAATATTTTTCTTTAAGCTATTCAGTTTAGTCAAACAGTTTTAATTCAAATAATTCAGTTTAGCATAAGTATGGAGTTAGTTCTATTTAACCCATAGATTGGGCCCTATCAGGTGCTACCATTCCGGGCCAGAGTGGATCTGTGAGCAATGGCAATGAATGGGTAGTCCGCATTTCCCAAAGCTCCAGCATCACTGGAACCACACCATCAGATTGTTTTGTGTCATACCTGGATACTCGTTGGGAGAGTTTTTACCCCTCTGCAGAGGTGCAGTCGATGTATTGTACAGCCCAAGCCGACTGGGCAAGACACCTCGTATAAAATTGAACCGAAAATGTCTGCAAGTTCGCGACTGGATTTGAATAAATTTTTCACGCGTTGTTCTGGTTGGATTTAAGAAAAAATGTTTACAACTTAATAAATTGTCGATATTCGTCAACTTGGAAGACTGATGCAACTAAACAGTCCTTAATGAAAACATTGGAGTACTTGAAAAGTTTATCAGTTTCATAGCTATCAATGAATGTTATGGGTCCATATTGTTGTGTGTTGATAGCTTGTAATCAGGAACGACGGACGATTCGTGAGAAAAGTGTAATTTGATTAAAAGAAGAAAAAAAAAAAAAAAAAAGAAAAAGAAAAAGAAAAAAGAGACGTAGAAAGATGACCAAATAAGGCTCGTTCTCTGTTCTTCTCGACTTTCATCTTTTCTACTCAGAATATGGAATGAACAAAATGATCACTCAGCAGCCGATGTGCAAACAATGGTTGCATTAATCAACGACTATTGTTACTGAGAGCCAATGTATTATTTTTTTCAATTATTTACAGCTAATACGGGATTCTTAGAACAGAAATACGGTATTGTTGTTGTTGTTGTTCATCTTCTTCTTGTTCTTGTTCTTCTTGTTCTTATTTTTTCTTCTTCGTCTTGTTGTTGTTGTTCTTCTTCTTCTTGTCATCGTTTTGTTGTTGTTGTTGTTATTTCTTGTTGTTGTTGTTGTTCTTCTTTTTTGTCTTATTGTTGTTTTTGTTGTTGTTGTTGTTGTTTTGTTGTTTCTTGTTGTTGTTGTTCTTCTACTTCTTCTTCTTATTATTCTTATTATTTCTTCTTCGTCTTGTTGTTGTCGTTCTTCTTCTTCTTCTTCTTCTTCTTCTTCTTCTTGTTTTGTTGTTGTTGTTGTTGTTTCTTGTTGTTGTTCTTCTTTGTCTTATTGTTGTTGATGTTGTTGTTTCTTGTTGTTGTTGTTCTTCTTCTTCTTTGTCTTATTGTTGTTGTTTTTGTTGTTGTTGTTGTTGTTGTTCTTGTCTTGCACTTGTCCTTGTTCTTCGTCTTGTTGTATTTGTTGTTATTGTTGTTGCTGTTCTTCTTATTATTACTATTCTTCATTCATTAGAGTTTTTCACATCAGCGATAGCTGATGGTCTTTCACAGTAGATTAAGTGACAGCAAGTCTCCTCAAGTCTCCAGGTTTCTTCTCAGTATTCTGGCCCTCTTCAATAATGCTGTTGTTTGGATGGTTTCCACTCGGCCACCAACTTCCAAATCCTCCAGTCCCTTTAGTAATCCTTTAGTTACCGTGCCAAAAGCACCAATCACAATTGGTATTATTGTCACCGTCATGTTCCATAGTTTTTTCAATTCTCTAGCAAGGTCAAGGTATTTATCTCTCTTTTCACATTCTTTCAGTTTTATTATGTGGTCGGCCGGGATAGCCAAGTCGACAATTTTGCAGATTTTTTTTTGTTGATTATTATTATGTCTGGTCTTCTGGCCGAGATAGGTGATCCGTTTGTATGTCAAAGTCCCATAGGAGTTTGTGAGTGTCATTTTCTTGGACAGGTACTGGGTTGTGCAAATACCATTCGTTAGCATGATCAAATTTAAATTTCTTGCACATTTCCCTGTGGATCTCCTTGCCCACCCAGTCATGTCTCGCCATGTACTCCTGTGCCAATTCGCTGCATTCGCTTATTATGTGATTGATAGTTTCATCTCTGTCATCGCATAGCCTACATTTACTGTTTTGTTGCGTCTTATCTATCCTCGCCTTGATATGGGGATGTACTCGTGGTGCAATGGTTAAAACGATGGACTGCGGAATCGTAGTACGCGAGTTCATTCTCCAGTCGCACTATTATGTTCACTTTCGGGCAAATATCCCCCTTATCCTCCCAGCTATGGGTTAAATAGTACCACTACTGTGCTTCTAGGAGAATGGCTTTGGCATTAAATAACCTACAAAGATTGATATGCCATTAGACAAAGAAACCAAACCAATCGCCTTGATATGATTGGTTCTTATGGCACTGCCTTGTGCTGCCATTAGGAGAGATCTTATTTCTCTCTCAAAGTTTCTTTTTCTTAGCCACGTCCAGGTTTTGTCGTGTGAGAAGTTGTTTATTAGTCGTTTAAAACGCCCATAGAGTTGCTTTCCTTCCCATTTTTGTTTCTTACTTATTGTCATTCTGTTATCTATCATGTTGTCAGTATTGTTTCTGCTGGCTGTAATCAGTCCTCGTACATGTTTTTCTATGTAGTCTTCGAGTCGTTGTATCGATGTGTCAACGCTGTCTTCGATGCTGGCAAGTCCACTTCCTCCCTCTTTTCTTGTTACATATAGTTTGTCAACGTCGTCTCTGGGGTGTAATAGCTTATGCATGGTCATTAGTTTTCTAGTTCTTTGGTCCATTTGTCTAAGTTCATTTCTGGCCCACTTGAGAAAGGGTCCCAAGTATCTAACAAGGGGCACAGCCCAAGTATTTATTCCTTTGATAAGGTTTCTGCTGGAGAGCTTTGTCTCGAGTAGTTTTCTAGTTCTCCTGAGATATTCTTTTTGAATTTTGTCTTTCATTTCCACTTGTTTGATGGTATCAGCCTCAAAGATTCCTAAGTATTTGTAGGTCTCGTTTTCTGCGAGCGTTCTAATCTTATCTTGATTTGGTAGTTCCATTACGTCAGTCCTATGTCGTTTGCCACTTTTCATTACGAGCAGGGCGAATTTTTCTATACCAAATTCCATTCCTACGTCTTCACTGTATATTCGAACTGTGTGTATTAGGGTTTCCAGTTCTTTTTTATTTTTTGCAAATAGTTTTATGTAATTTATGTACATTAGGTTACTGATCTTTTATTGCGATCTACTAAGTTTGTAACCGGCTGTGCATTTTCTGAATATGTGGTTTAGTGGCATCATGGCAATTATGAATAGTAGGGGTGATAATGCATCTCCTCTGAAAATCCCTCTTAGGATCTTTGTTCCAGCCAAGCTTTTTCCTCCTGCTGTTAATTCAACTCTCCAGTTTTTCATGCTTTTTTCGTTGAAGTTTATGACTTCGTGTGATATTTTGTACATTTTGAGACAGTTCATTATGCAGCTTTGCGGAACCATATCACATGCCTTTTTTGTAGTCATTCCAGGACATAGCTAGATTTTTTCCGTCTGGTTTTGCTTTCATTTAGGATGTGTTGATCTATGTAGAGTAACTGCTGTGCCTCTGGATCCTTTGTAGCATCCTTTCTGTTCGTCAGGGAACAATCCGCGGCTTGTTAGCGAGTAGTACATATCTTCCCTTATTTGTACTGTTAATATTTTCCACATCATCGGTAAGCAAGTTATGGGTCAATAATTGTTTGGAGCAGTTTTTTTGCTTGGGTCCTTTTGGATTAATGTGGTCTTTCCACTCAGGTACTTGTGCATCTTGTAAGCATCTGTTCATTTCTAGTGCTAGTCTGTCGTGAATTGAGGTGAATTTCTTTAACCAGAATCCATGTATTCCATCATGTCCTGGCATTTTCCAGTTTGATATCTTTTTTAGTGCTTTTTTGAATAGTTCGATGTGTATTTCCGCTTCAAGTCTTTCTAGTTCTCTTATACTGTTTATCCATTAAGCCTTTTCGTTGTGCTTTTTCAGTTGCCATATTTTCGTCAAAAATTGTTCGGTTTCTTTGGCGTCTGGTTGTTGGTATGTTTTTGTGTCATGCCCTCCCAGTTGTTGATAGAATTTTCTTTCGTTGTTTTGGAAAGTCCTGTTTTGTCTGCATTGTTTAACCCTTTGTCGATATCTCTTTAATCTCCCTTCTTCCGCCAGAACTTTCAGGTTCATTTCCTCAAGTTGTACTGTTATTTTTTCTTGTGTTGTCTTTTGCATTCTATTCCCACATATTCCAGGATCTTTCTGTTTTACCATTTTTGCCTGTTTTTGTAGATTTTTTATCTGCGTATCCAGCCGAATTTTCCATCCTGGTTTTGACAGTTTCTTGCTTTTTGAGGGGATCCCAATTTTCTCACACACTGATTTCGCCCCTGCATAGATTAGTTCATTTAATTCTGTTATATTATTCGTTGATATGTAAGGTAGGATTTGATTTATTTTGTTAGTTTTTGTTTTAAGTGTTCTCCATTCTATGTTTATTAATGAGGGAAGGGCTGTCTTCTCACTGTTCATAATTCTTTTTAGATTTTCTTGATTTGTCTGTTGTTCTTGTAATAGAGTTTCTGTAGGGTTACTTGGTACTGTTGTGTTTTCATTTTCAAAAGTTAGCAGTTCATTTCTGATATGTTGTTTTTTTTTGGTTGGCACCACTTGATGTGTTTGGAATTGTATTGTCTTGTTTCAGTGTTTTCTGGTGCATTTCTTGTATATCAAGGTCAGAAAATCATCCCTTTTTTTACTATTGTTCTAACTTGATCGGCAAGTCTTTGGCTTGTAGTCTGAGAACAGGCACATTCTTGCAAAATCTCTATCATTCTTTTCCTATACCCTCTTCGTGAAGGGTTGCTCCTAAAATAGCACTGTGTAGTGCAAGTTGATTGTCGTCCCTGGTCCATGTTTTGTGTTTTGGTCTCTGATCGTTGTGGTTGCTAATGTAGTCATTCATATTATTATTATTATTATTTACTCCTTTAGAGTTTTTTCCAGCAGTGTTAGCTGATGGTTATTCACTGGAGTCTGAGTGACAGCAAGTCTCCTCAGGTCTCCAGGACTCGTCTCAGGATTCTGGCCGTTCTCAGCAATGCTGTCATTTGGATAGTCTCTACCCGTCCATCAACTTCCAAGTCCTCCAGGCCTTTTAATAATCATTTAGTTATTGTGCCTAAAGCACCAATCACAATTGATACAACCGTTACTTTCACGTTCCACAGCTTTTTCAATTCTCTAGCAAGGTCGAGGTACTTATCTTTCTTTTCACATTCCTTCAGATTTATTCTGTTGGTTCTTCTTCTTCTTCGTATTATTTCAGCCGATCTCAACATAATGTGATCAGTATGATCTTGATTCTTACTCTTATTACCAATTCTTCCAGTCTCTTTTTTTACCAAACCATTGGGACTGTTTCTAGTATTCCAACTATTATTGGTATCACTGTCACCCTCATATTCTCCAGTTTCATCAGCTCACAGGCAAAATCCTAGTATATGTTTATCTTTTCGCTTTCTTTGATTTTCACTTTGTGGTCTGCTGGAAGAGCAAAACTCGCTAAATACCGATCTCTTTTTTCTTGTTAATTAGTCTTCAAGAAGGGATTAGGTGATCAATCATCATCATCATCATCATGTCGTGCCGCCAGCACGGATATCCCTGATCCTCTTCTCTGTATCGTTCATCGCCTCTGGTAGGTCTTCAGCGCTACATCCCATATCCTCACATAGCTGCTGTATTTATGTTCGAGCTGGTTGTCCTGCTTTTGCCCGGCCATATGTGGGGGTCCATAGGAGTACATCACTTATGAGCTCGTCCCTGCTTCTACAGCAGTGTCCTGCATGTCTGTTTCGTCTAGTTTGGATAGTTTTCATGATGGGCAGTAGGTGGCCGCATAATTAGTGCTTTGTGGGGTGTTGCTGCCAGGACTTGCTCAATATTGCTCGCAGCATTCTTGTGTGATTGCCGTCTAGTTCTTCTCCAGCCGCTTAGTTAGCGTCCAGGTAGTGCATCCATACAGTAGTATCGAATACGTATCACAAAATTCCTAATGGTATTATTTTGAGATACTTATAAAAGAAAATCAGTTTTTACCTTCTTCTTCTTCTTCTTCTTCTTCTTCTTCTTCTTCTTCTTCTTATTATTATTATTATTATTATTATTATTATTATTATTATTTACTCAGTAGAGTTTTTCACATCAGCGTAAGGTGATGGTCTTTCACTGGAGATTGAGTGACAGCAAGTCTCCTCAAGTCACCAGGACTATTCTCAGTATTCTGGCCGTTTTCAACAATGCTGTTGTTTGGATGGTCTCCACTCGGCCGTCAACTTCCAAATCCTCCAGGCCTTTTAATAATTCATTAGTTACCGTGCCAAAAGCACCAATCACAATTGGTATTATTGTCACCTTCATGTTCCACAGTTTTTTCAATTCTCTAGCAAGGTCGAGGTACTTATATCTCATTTCGCATTCTTTCAGTTTTATTCTGTGGTCAGTCGAGACAGTAAAGTCGACAATTTTGCAGATTTTCTTTTTTCTTTGATTATTATAAGGTCTGGTCTTCTGGCCGAGATTAGGTGATCCGTTTGTATATTAAAGTCTCATAAGAGTTTGTGAGTGTCATTTTCTAGGACAGGTGCTGGGTTGTGAATATACCATTTGTTGGCATGGTCAAATTTAAATTTCTTGCACATTTCCCAGTGGATCACCTTTCCCACCCAGTCATGTCTCGCCTTATATTCCTTCTGCCTTAATTTGCTGCATTCACTTATTATGTGAGTTTACATTTGCTATTTTGTTGCGTCTTATCTATTATCGCTCATATATGATTGGTTCTTATGGCGCTGTTTTGTGCTGCCATTAGGAGAGATTCTATTTCTCTCTTAGAGTTTTCTTTTCTTAGCCATGTCCAGGTTCTGTTGTGTAAGATATTATTATTATTATTATTATTATTTACTCCTCTAGAGTTTTTCACATCAGAATTACCTGATGGTTATTCACTGGAGTTTGAGTGACAGCAAGTCACCTCAAGTCTCCAGGACTTGTCTCAGTATTCTGGTCGTCCTCAGCAATGCTGTCGTTTGGATAGTCTCTACCCGTCCGCCAACTTCCAAGTCCTCCAGGCTTTTTAATAATCCTTTAGTTACTGTGCCTAACGCACCAATCACAATTGGCACAATCGTTACTTTCATGTTCCATAGTTTCTTCAATTCTCTAGCAAGATCGAGGTACTTATCTTTCTTTTCACTTTCCTTTAGATTTATTCTGTGGTCCACCGGGACTGCAAAGTCGACAATTTTGCAGATTCTCTTTCTTTTGTTGATTATTATACGGCCTGGTCTTCTGGCCGGGATTAGGTGATTCGTTTGTATGTTAAAGTCCCATAGGAGTTTATGCGAGTCATTTTCTAGGACAGGCGCCGGGTTGTGTATATACCATTTGTTTGTATGGTCGAATTGAAATTTCCTGCACATTTCCCAGTGGATTACCTTGCCGACCCAGCCGTGTCTTGCCTTGTACTCCTTCTGTGCTAATTTGCTGCATTCGCTTATTATTATTATTATTATTATTATTATTATTATTATTATTATTTGTCCTATTTTGACAATTAGCTGATCTTCTCAGCCATGTTCAGGATTTCTCGCGAGCAATCTCATCAGATTGTTGCTTAAAGTATTCGTATAGTTGTTTTGCATTCAGTTCAGTTTTCTAGTTTTTGTTGGCTGCTGTAATTATTCGTTTTTTGTTTTGTCTAATGTTTTCCCCCGTATCCTTGTATTGATGCAATTACACAATTCTCAATGCGATCGAGTCTCCTTCCTCCTTTCTTTTTTTTTTGACATATATAGTCTGTCTTTGTCATCTTTCGGGTGTAAGGTCTTGAGGACAGTCATGAATTCGTTGCATAGTGACCCTTGACCGAGCCGTCAATCAGAAATTCTCTGCAGAGGATGCACCTGTGAAAATTAAGCGGAAGCAATCATGTGGTTGAACGGAAATGTGTAGACGTTATGAAATGATATAAGCTAATGCCCACGTGAGATACAGTAATCCTTGAGTCAGTCTCTGCTTGCGGTCAGTCACGGGAGAGCTAGGGACTTGAAGTTAACACGGCATCGGCAAGAGAAGAAGTTATGGGTCAGTATAGCAGTCCTTCTTCCCTTCTCTGTTTCTGTCACACCACAGAAACTTTGACTCCAAGAAAGAATAAGGTTATGTTTTCAGAACCAAGTGTTGTTTTTTCCTTCATCAGGGGTATTCAACAAATTTCCTTGTCCTAGTTGTGGGAGCCTTACCCATCTTACCATAATCGGCTCTTCTCACCGTTATTAGGTATGAGAGATTTCGCTGCCAGTCAGATCAATACCGGTGTTATCCGAACAGTACGAGACTTCTTACCTTTTCTATGTATCTCTATCTTTCTTGTGTAATATAATCTGTTATCTAATATCCGTGTTTGCGTTTTCATTAGTGACCCTTCCGGCGCCACAACAATCCTTTGATCGATTCATTTAAGTTTATTTCATTTATTTGCGAGTTTTTTTCGACAAATTTTATCTGGTTGCCTTTTACTTCTAATAAGTATAAATTAAGTGATGATACAGACGCAATCATAAATCACATAAGAAACAAAAGTAACAAATTAGTGCAAAAAGAATATAAGACGATTGGGTGGGAAGGGTGATCCACTGGGAATTGTGCAAGGAATTAAAATTACCGAATGATAAATGCGCATACTAGAATCAGTCCTGGTGAATGAGATACACACAAGTCTTTGGGATTTTGAGATACAAACAGACCCCATAATCCCGGCCAGGAGATCACACCTTGTAATAATTTACCAAGAGGGGAAAGAGTACTTGCTGTCGAGTAGACAGAGTAAAAATCAAAGAAAACGAACAGAGACACAAGTACTCAGACTTTGCTGGAGAACTAAAAAAGCTGTTGAACATGAGGGTTACAATGATAATAATTGTAATTGGCGCGCTTGGAACGGTTCCCAAAGTCTAGCCAAGGGGTCTCGAGGAGTTTGTAATCAGAGGACGAATCGAGACAAACCCAACTATAGCATTGCTGAGATTGGTCAGAATACAGGGAAGTGTCCTGGAGACTTAAGAAGACTTGCTGTCACTCAAAATCCAGTGAAAGACTATCAGCTAACACTGGTGTGAAAAACTCGTAAAACGGATAATAATAATAATAATAATAATAATAATAATAATAATAATTTGATGTCAATGTTGTTGCTTTTTGTTTTATTTGATTGATTTTACTGGCATCTCAATCCACCTCGGCTTATTTTATGCCAAGAGGTTAGGAAATGTGGTGATGTAAAATACACGGATACGTAGAACGTTCACATGCATAGGAATCCTACGAAACACTTGACGACTTTCTTTAGTTCAGGTACGAAACTTTTATTATCTTCTTGACTTTTAGGTTTTTCGACACGAGGAGAGAGAGACACACAATTTTTATTATGCTGACTGTTCCATCTGACCCCACCACGCGTGGCGCATCTCGTAGATCCAACTCGACTGGCCTCGCCCAGATTCGAAAATCAACCCGCCTCGTCTAGGTTCAAATCTCAATTAACTGCTTTAAAAAAAAAAAAATCACCCCAAATCCTCAGCCCATCGCTTCCGGGCATGGCGTCATTCACATCCCCAGTTTTATTTCCTATCCAGGGTTTTTATTATGACATCTGTGATTGTCACATCCTCCCCGCGCATTCATTGTACGTTAATTTTTTTTCACTTTTTGTTTTGATGTTCTTAAGAGATGTTTTTTTTCCACTCGAGTTTTGCATATCAAGTTTTTCTATTCCTATTTAACCCATTGATGGGATCCTAACAGGTGCTTCTACTCCGGGTCAGAGTGGACGTAGGAGTAATGGCAATGAAGAGGTACACCACACTCCTCAAATCTTCAGAACTGGAGCCTCACTATCAGATGCAATTTAGTGGGAGGTGGGAGGTCGTTTTTACTCGTTTGAAGAGAATACAATCAACCTATTTAAAGCCCCACTTAAAAATTTATGATCAGTTTTGACATGCAAAAAGAGAAAACGAATCTAAAAATTCAGAATTTGCTATTTTAAGGCTGAAATTGTTCGAAAATCAACCAACAATGTTGAATCCTTTGAAAAAAAAAAAAAAAAAAAAAAGCAAAAAAAAAGCAATCTGCTTTGGTTTTTGAAAACTGTAATCAGAAAATGATGAGACTGTTAAGAAGGAGATTAAGAATACCTTTTTTTTTTCCAGCTGTCAGAGCCGATGTCATAGTTTTTGTCAGGTGCTTTGAGTCGAAACTAAATATCGCCGATGAAATTAGATTAGTAGATACGTAGATATAGGAAGGGATGGTAAGAGAGATACAAAGGAATCTATGTTGTCAGCATGCCTTAATCATGATGATAATGATTCTAAAAAGAAAAATTGGTTCAAGAATTATCTATATATCTATATAAAAATTGATGTGAATGTGAATAGATCTATCTATCTCGGTCTTTTCAGATCTATCTATCTATCTATCTATCTATCTCATTCTGAATCTATCTATCTATCTATCTATCTTAGGGGGTGTCCTCGTGGTGTAATGGTTAAAGCGACGGACCGCGAAATCGTAGTACGCGAGTTCGTACTCCAGTCGCGCTATTACGTTCACTTTCGGGCAAATACCCTTGGGAAAGGTATGAACCCCCTTATCCTCCCAGTTATGGGTTAAATAGTAGCACTACTGTTCTTCTAGGAGAATGGCTTTGGCATTAAATAACCTAAAAAGAGTTGATATGCCATTAAACAAAGAAAACAAACATATCTATCTCATTCTGAATCTATCTATCTATCTATCTATCTATCCGGTTTAGCGAGTAACCTGTATGGCATTGTAGTTTATGGCAACATTCGTTGATGCTGGGCCGAATGTATTGGGTTTTGTTTGCTTTGGTCATAGCATGTGCATGATGAAGTCACGAGAAGATAGTTTGTGGCAGGAGAGCACCCCAAATAGAAAACACTTGAAAGAACGTGCGTCGGCAAAACGGAACAGCTTTTGGGGGAGGAGGGCATGGTGGTGGACGAGGAGAAGGAGTAGTGTATGCCACGCATTCTCTCTGACTAAATCTAGCGTGTGGAAAAACAGCAAAACACGAAAGTCGAAACTATTTTTGTTTTCGACCGATTCGTTTTTGTTCTGTTTGATTGTCTTTTTTTTTGCTTCAGTCAATGGTGGTTCTGAAGAGACGAAAGTAGGTTTAAGAGAGAGAGAGAGAGAGAGAGAGAGAGAGAAAGAGAGAGAGAGAGGGGGGGTTTGTTAGGAATGGGTTAAAGTATTGGGAATTTTTATAAAATGAAAAATGGGTTCAGTAAAAGAAATTGAAAAGCGTTTGGAAAGGAAAAAAGACTAAGTCTCTTCAGATCTATCTATCTATCTATCTATCTATCTATCTAATTCCGAATCTATCTATCTATCTATCTATCTATCTATCTATCTATCTCATTGTGATTCTATCTATCTATCTATCTATCTATCTATCTCATTTTGATTCTATCAATCTATCTATCTATCTATCTATCTATCTATCTAATTCCGAATCTATCTATCTATCTATCTATCTATCTATCTATCTATCTATCTCATTGTGATTCTATCTATCTATCTATCTATCTATCTATCTATCTATCTCATTTTGATTCTATCAATCTATCTATCTATCTATTTACGAGGACCGTTAAAAAAGCTGTAAGTTTCACCAAGAAGGAAGAGCAATTCCTGAACATTTTTGTTGCAGTAACACGCTATCACTTATTTCTTTTATAAAATTTAAACAAACTAATTCAGATTTCTGTCTCGATTTCTTTGCTGGTGAGGCTCATACAAATGTAAGAGGTGAATGACTTATCTAAAATCTTGGTAAGACAGAACTTTTTAAACAAGCCTCGTATGTATGTATGTATGTAAGTTCGTTCATATCTACATAGTAATTTACAAAGCTTTTTACTTCGACGTGGCACAAGGTCGAATGAATGGGGCACCCAATGAGACTCCAACTAACTAGTAAAGGTTTGCTAGTCTAGCTTGTTAACCATTACCACACCGGAGGTGCCCTCGTTGATATCTATCTATCTATCTATCTATCTATCCGAATCGTGTACCCACGAACATAGCTGCTGTATGTATGTTCGAGCTGGTCGTCCTGCTTTTGCCCGGCCATATGTGGGGGTCCATTGGAGTACATCACTTATGAGCTCGTCCCTGCTTCTACAGCAGTGTCCTGCATGTCTGGTTCGTCTGGTTCGTGATGGGAGGCAGGTGGCCGTACAGTTGGTACCTTGTGGGGTGTTGCCGCCAGGAGTTGCTCAATATTGCTCGCAGCATTCTTGTGTAATTGCCGTCTAGCTTTTTTCCAATCATTTTGTTAGCGTCCAAGTTGTGCATCCATATAGCAGTATCGAAACGAGCGCTGCCTGGAAGAAACTGCATTTCATTTTATGGTCTGATTTCCATATGATTGATAACCTATCGATAGCTGTCCATGCCTTCGTTAGCCGCGAGTCAATGTCTTTTTCGGTTGATAAGACACTGCTTCCTAGGTAGTTAATTTGTCTACGAGTTTCAGAGAGGTTCTGTCTACTGTGGAGATGTCGCCTGTTTGATTATAGCACATGTATTCCGTTTTGTGTGCATTGACATGGAAGCCAATGCCTGCGGCGGCTCGTTCCAAACTATGCAGTAGTGTTTCGGCTTATCACTTTTTATATGTGCTTTTTATAAAAAAATAACTTCATTCTTACTCGAACTCTTAGAAATTTAATTGAATTATTCTTTTACAATCAAAACGCATATCGTTGAGTATTATTCATTACAAAACTCTACATCATTGAAATTCTATAACCAACAATATGCCAATACGTAGCGGTTCAAAAATAAGTATAGCCCTTATAAATATTCATGAAATTTTTTTTTTGGTTTCTACGATTCCGCAGTCCATCGCTTTAACCATTACACTACGAGGACACTGGCCTAGTGGGTAGAGTGTTCGCCAATGGACCGGGAGACCTGGGTTCAATACCAGGTCGTGTTATACCAAATACTTTAAAAATGGTTCTAGATACCTCCTTGCTTAACACTCTGCAATATAAGGTACGTAACAAGGGTAAAGTGGAGCAATCCAGGGAAAGGAGAAGTGCCCTCCCCCTACACTTTGGTGTAGTAGCTTATTGAAAAGGTATCCTTTGAGTCCCCCTCGACTAAAGGGAGACAACTTTACTTACTTTACTTATTTTGGTTAAAAAACTCTTGTATTTTATTTTGTTTAAGTATTTCAATTTGTTAGAGTTTGGTAAAAAATTAGACCTAATTATACCTGTCTTAACTGTACATTATAAATAGTAAAATCCTGATATGATTGGTTTAGAAAATTAACTTTTTATAAAAAAGATGGTGGAAGGGTACTTATATATATATACACGAGGATCATTAAATAAGTTTCCAGACTTTTTGTATGGGCACTTTTATTGATAGTACACACATGAAACTCTAGTCCCCTTCCAAGTAATCTCCTCCGGCTGCAATGCACTTGTTGTACCATTCCAAAACCCTCTGGAAGGCCCCAGGGAAATCCTCTTGTGTGAGCGTGTCAATGTCCTTAGTTACAGCCTCTTTCATCTCCTCAATTGTCTCATAACGACAATCTCTGAGCTATGGGAATAAGCAAAAGTCACAGGGACCAAGGTCTGGACCATAGGGAGGCTGAGGAACTGTCTTGATGCCCATCTTGGTCAAATAGTCTGTGACATGGATAGAGTTATGGACTGGTGCATTGTCCTGGTGGAAATGCCACTGACTCGATTTGAAGAGTGCTGGCCTCTTCTGACGGAATCTCTCCCTGAACTCACTTGAAACCTCAATATAGTAACCCTAACCCTAACCCTTTGGCCAATCAACTCTGGTGTATTGACTTCCATACTCCTCCCACACCTCTCATCATCCATCACAGACTCCCTGCCTTCTTTGAGTGTCTTATGCCACTCAAAAACTCATTCTCAATTCATGCAAGATGGTCGAAAAGCAGTCTGAAGCATTCCATACGTTTCTGTGGTATTTTTTTTCCAAGTTTAAAACAGAATTTTATGGCATATCGTTCTTCTAAAGTGTCCTCACGTCCAGATTGCATTTTTGAAGTTCACCAGCTGTGACAATATGGGTTTAGTAGGGTGTATTCCAATTGCTGCTGTAGCTATTTATTTGAACATAAAAATTGGTCAGTCATCTCATAAGATGTAATCAATAACATTGTGAATTTTCAAGAGTCTATGACAATTTTAAAAGCCTGTACAAAATAGTCTGGAAACCGATTGAGTGCCCCCCGTATATAAAAGGATTTCTCTTGTTGTACGTCCAAAGAAAGAAATATCTTAAAATTATTTGGTCCACGAAGAGATTTGTATTTTTTAGGGATTATTTATTTTGTTCTTACATACGTGTATGTTTATACTCATTTCATGCTTGGTCAAAGTGATTCTGTTTTGGAAAGAATTTTCAATCTATATTTTATAGATTGAAAATTCGATTTTCTACACTGAACAGGATCATTTCGACTTAACATGAAACGAGAACGATAATCTTTTTGTGTAGCATTTACAGATTCTACAGCTAAAAAAAAAAAACAACATTTTAATAGCAAAAGCACTGTGTGCATCGGTCTAATTGTTAACTAAAAAAAGTAAAATAGTGCGACATTAGTTAGATGGAGCTACCATTACGACTTGCCTAAGTTTAATCGTACCGCACAGGTGATAATTTAAAATGTAGGACGTTCTTCTGTCGTACCTTGAAGATAGGATAATTAGCATGATGTGACATGTACTAGATAGAGCCACCATTACCACTTGCCTGACTTCACTTGTACCACACAAGTGACAGTTTAAAGTGTAAGAGATATATCTATCACACACACACACACACACACACACACACACACACACACACACACACACACACTCTCTCTCTCTCTCTCTCTATATATATATATATATATATATATATATATATATCACAAATATATCGGAAATTTTCACTGCTTACCGATCAACAGATTTCGGGTTGTAGTAAAAAGTTTGCTTGGCGCTAACATTTCTGTCGAAAGAATGTTGCCTATTTTGAAGTTCAATATTTAAAACCTGGCCTTTAAGTGAATTCAAACAGCAAAAACCGACATCAGAAACGATGTAGCTACCTTGGAGCTTCTTTACGAACAGGTTGACAAATCGATTGCTGGTCGATAGATGTGAGTAAACGAAAATATATTGATTTGGAGTTTGTACCGACACAAGAAGAAGAAGTAGAGGAAGAAGAAGAAGAAGAAGAGCAGTACGCATCCACCACTGTTGTAAAAATTGAAAATGAAAACGAGACAAATCTTGGAGTCACATGTCGAAGAAAAATCTTCAAGTGGTTGTCAGCTGGGAACGAAGCTTTCTCTTTTCCCACATGGGAATTCCAATATGGAATGTCTTGTCGCAGAACGTTTTTTAGGTTGTGACAAATTCTACATTTGTTTCTGTCAACCTGCTTTTACAGTCACAGCGATTCGCTGGGTGGCAACTTATGGATTCTGAATACGTGTACTGTAAAATTGATCACCTTCACCCAGCACTTTTATCAATTTTTTTACGACGCAGCACTAACGTTTTGTGGGAGTAGTACTCGTGGCGTACTAGTTAAAATGTTGTGCTTCGAGAACGTAAGACGCAGGTTCGATCTCCTGTTGCGTCATTAAGTTTAATTTAGGTTAAAGTATGAGTATCATTGGTCTAGTGGGTAGAGTATTCGCCAATGATTCGGGAGACGTGTGTTCAACCCCAGGTCGTTTCATACCAAAAACTTTGAAAATGTTATTTGATACCACCTTGCTTAACACTCAGCTAGAGTAAAGTTGAGCAATCCAGGGAAAGAAGTAGCGCTCTCCTCTACACCTCGGTGTAGTAGCTATTGAAAAGAGAGCCTTCTAGTCGCCTTCGACTATGGTCGCCAACTTTACTTTACTTACTAGGAGCTCCCTGCCCTGCAGCTCTGAGTTGAATATTACCACTTCTTCTTCAAGGATGGGTTCAGTATCAAATAATCTAAGAAAGATAATATTTAAAGAAACTAAACCATTTTGTTTTGTATTCGAGAGAAACATGCACAAAAACATAAAATAATCCGAGACAAGTTGACGTGCCATCAAAATCAATCAATCATCCTTATTGAGCTGAGTTGATTTAAAATCTAAAATATCAGAATAATAATCACAATGTCAAATACTGCTCACGACTCAGAGTTTAACGTTCAATCTATAGATAGCCCAGTCGGCTGGCACTGCAAAATACACCGACTGTATCTCGGCAGAGGGGTAAGCTTACCTCTCTGCAGAGAGGTAAGCTCTCCCGAACGAGTGTCCTAGATTTGACACTAAGTAATCTGATGCTGAGGCTCCAATTCTTGGGAATATGAAGTACTCCTTCATTGCTATTGGTCTCTGGTCCACTATGACCCGGAGTGGTAGCATCTGATTGGGTCCTGTCTATGGGTCAAATAGAACTATCAGTAATATATATAAAATGAATAAAGCTTTGTGTGAACACGAGAAAAGAAGAGTTTGTATTTGCTAATCATCCTAGCTAAAAGATTAGCGCGCCCAATTTAGAAGATGGAGAGAACAATATGGCGGAGAGAAGAAGTTGGTAATCCAAAGACAACTATGTAAAAATTGCTGTCACAGCCAACATGAAATACAAAAAAAATCCCTTTGTAGAACTGTTTCTCTCCTTAGGAGAGTACTAACAATGTGATTGAAAAAATATCACACAAAAGAGGCGGCAAAAAACGTAGATGTATAAAATACATATAAACGCTAATTTCACTGGTTTACAAAAATAAGTTTTTGGTCTGAGGCAAGAATGGGGATAGGTGTTTTTTGTTAATTTGGGTGTGCTGAATTCAAAATTTATAAATAGTTTTGCTCTATCACCTCTAGTTTTCTGGCTTTTAAGTGGTCTCATTTTAGTATAAACAGAGAATATATGTGCATATTTCAAGACTTGCAGCAGCTTATAACAGATAAAACAGGATAGATAAAGAACACTGATTGAATCAATATACTTGGATGACCCAATTACACAATTCATAGTACCACAGACAGTCAAAAGTGTGTTTTCTTAGGAGATCTGGTGTATTTTGCCTCCGGGAAGTTACGCAAGAGCATCCAGCAGAAGTCTCCCATCATGCCGGGGTTCCATTTGCCTTGATAGTTGCTCTCCATCTTCGTAATGTCTTGGTGGAATCTTTCTCCATGCTCATCACTCACTACTCCAAGGTTTGGCGGGAAGAAGTTGAGGTGGGAATGGAGAAAATGAATCTTGAGTGACATTCGGCACCCCATATCCTCGTAAGACTTTAGCAACTTCTCAATACAGCCTTTGTAATCTGGTACGCGTGTGTTACCA
The DNA here is from genome assembly GCA_963585895.1 of Sepioteuthis lessoniana. NCBI lineage: Eukaryota > Metazoa > Mollusca > Cephalopoda > Myopsida > Loliginidae > Sepioteuthis > Sepioteuthis lessoniana. Next base: position 66,972 of record CAUZXS010005855.1, read on the forward strand.
AGGAAGCCACTACAGACTGACATGAATGCTTCCAATGCTATCAGTTCCTTTAAATTAAGAAGCTCCTCAAAATCAGTATCCTTCAGCACTTCTCGGATCCGAGGTCCGACAAAGATGCCCTCTTTGAGCTGAGCAGCACTAAGACATGGGAACACAGTAGACAAGTGTTGGAAGGCAGCACCATTTTTGTGCAACGCCTTCACGAAATTCTTATTAATCCAAGTATGATGTGAAGCTTACATTTAGTGCATCATAACAAAAAAATAAGCCATAAGTCTCACAATATTAGAATTAACCCTGAATTCATATACGACTTTATGTACCGTATATGCACAAAATGCTCACTGTGCATATCTAAAAAACTAGAGGTGATGAGTAAAAACAGATTTCAAATTTGAATTCAGCACCCTAAAATTAGGTAAAAACGGGCATTTTTGTGCTTGCCTCAATTTCTTTGTTAACCAGTGTAATCATTTTGTCATATACACACATATATAATTATTTTGTCATATATACACCTATATATTTATTTTGTCATATACACAAATATATAATTATTTTGTCATATATACACATCTATAATTATTTTGTCATATACACACACATATATGATTAATATTTAATAATATATAATAAATATATATAAACGCTAATTTCCTTCACCAGAGGTCTTGTTTAAAGACCCGATTAAGGATTATAATAAAGTGAAAATAATGCTGAAAATTAAATAATAATAATAATAATAATAATAATAATAATAATAATAATAATAATAACAACAGATCATCTAATCTCGTCCAGATGACCAGATATAGTGTTGATTAACGAGAAAAAAAAAAAGTATTTTCGCATCTAGCGGATATTGCAGTTTTAGCGGACCACAGAATAAAAATGAAAGAAACCGAAAAAATAGAATGGTACTATGATCTTGCAGTTGACATGCCGTTAAAAGCAATCAATCAATAAACCCTTTGTTGTATATTGTGTCACATATTGATGTAATTTCTGTTCCAAGCGTTAAAGTCAATCTCGATGCCCACTCCTCGTAAATCGTAAATCAGTTTGTTGATTGTAGGCTGCTATACTCTTTTGTCAGTTTACACACACACACACACACACACACACACACACACACACACACACACACACACACACACACACACATATATATATATATATACATTACCGACTAAAAGATTAAGACCACATTTATTTTTCCTCAAAACTCAGAAAAATTAATCTTTTAAAGAAATGAATTTATTTTTTCTATGTTTTTGAGCAATTATGTCCTATTTTAAATCAAAATAAAAACCAAAAGCGATACAACTTTTGTCTGTACAAGAATGTATATAAAAAGTGCATCTGGGCCGTTGCAGTGTGTAGTGTTTAGTGTACATACAAAAGTTGTATGGCTTTTGTAATACATCCTCCCCTGATGATGGCCCAAAGTCGGGCAGAAAGTACTTGGGAAATAAACAATTATGGAAAATATATGAATCAATTCCCGCCAAATACTATAAAATCAATACGGCAATATGAAAGGATCAACAAGAAAATATGTAGACAGAAAATGTCAATTATGTTCAACGAAATTTGTATTAATGAAGAAATGCTGCCAATATATATATATATATATATGTATATATATATATATATATGTATATATATATGTTTTATACCTATTATATGATTCTGAGGGTGTGAAAAATCCAGGTGATACAATTTGTAATAAAAAAAAATTATACAAACTGATATTTGGAAAAAATTCCATAAAGAAAGAAAAGACTAAAAACATTCTTACTTCTTGAAAATAATCAATCATTACCGCAATGCCTAGTCAAAAGAAAATGTGAGAGTGCTCAATACACTAAGTAGAGCGAAATACGAAATTAGATGATCCGCTTAGGTAACTCTGACTTTGTAGGTATTCGTATGTGTATATATATATATATATATATTGTCTGAAAATGAGAGCTCAGATGAGTAGCTGGCCTGTCGGTGGGGCTTAAATAACGCCGACTGTATCCCCTGCAGAGGTTTAAAAATCCCTGTAAAAAGGGTTTTTGGAGGTGCCTGTGGTGTAATGGTTATCGTAGTAGGAAATGGACACGGCGACACGAGTTCAAATCCTTGACGAGACTGATTGCATTTCACATAGCTCTAATACCCTTGGGAAAGGTATGAATGCAATTATTCTCCCTCCAGCTATGGGTAAATATTAGGACAGACTGGGTTCTTCAGCCTTGGTGAAGCGACTAGTCTAGGAGAAGGAAAACTCTGAATTCAAACCTGTTAAAGTCCGCTTAAAAATTGACCTTGTGTCATATCCTGCCCGAGCGGAGGGGTTGGGTAAATATGGTAAAAGGGTTTTCCTATGCATGATTCTAAACTGCACCTGAGATACCTCCTCATTGTCATTACTTCCAGATCCTGTCTGATTCGTAGTGGTTGTACCTGCTAGGTTCCCTTCTATCAGTCAAATCGATCTTTTTAAAAATCATTTGTGTTCGATAAGACTGTGAAAAAAAAAAAACTCTTAAGAAACAACAGCACAAAAAAATATAAAAATCAACGTACAATGAACGCGATTCCCTAACCTCAAGACAAAAATGATTCATGCTATTAAAATCAATCAATCAATCAATCAATCGATCAGCGTTTAATCTACGTAAGAGAACTCCAACAAATTTAGCGGTTCTATTTGGGAATTAATCTCGAAATTAGTCATTTAAACAAACTACTTCTTAAGTTGTGTGAGTTCTGTAAATGGTCAAATTGTTGGAGCCTAAGGCTGAGAATTTGGCAATAATGGTAACTTAACTTTAGGATGAACTAAGGTTCGGAGGCACTGACCTTCAAGGTCACAGAAGGTCATCATAGATCAATTTGGAAATGCTATTTTCAGCTCGATGGAATGAGTTTACCAGAGAATCCAAATTGTTTCTTGACTTTCCAAAATGTTGAGGAAAGATGATATTAGTTCTGACCACTGAGGTAATTGGAGGTCACACAGAAATGTATAGTTTTTTTTAGGGACATGGGACTTTCTAGAAGTTGGTAGAGAACTTTCTGGCAGAAACTTTCGAACTTATATTCTATCATCATCAATATCATCATGAAGGTATGCCTATAGCACTGGTTCATTTGACTGTCTGTTGTCATCCACCCCTATAAGGTATCGCACTTAGAAAGTCCTTTAGATAGTACCGAGTGTCCGTACATAGCTGGAGAATCAATCCTTTATACTCGCTTATCTTGCAACTTTCTGAGACCTAAAGTGAAACATTTTGCAGTTAGAAATTATAAACATAACAATTGGCTCACGTATAAGTTTTGCTGATTGGCAAACACTGGTGTGTCCACGCGTAGGAGTTTATAAGAGAGCGTCACTTATGAGTTTGTCCTTACGCCTACATTAGTGCTCAACTAGTTTTACTTGTTTTACTGAGATGGTTTATGTGATGGGAGGTAAGTGGTCGTACTGCTGCTATTTTGTCGAATGCTGCTTCAAAATTTGTTCATAAACACGTATTATCCTTGTGTCGTCCCATTTATTTTTTCATCAGGGTGTTTCGTTTGAGTCTAAGTGGTGCAACTAGACAGTAGTACAAACACAGCTTTAAGAATTCACGTATGAGATCATATTTTCATATGGTTGTTGACTTGTCAATAGCAGTCCATGCTTTATTTATCTGTATATTTTTCGTAGATGAGATCCTGCTACTGCGGTATGTGAACTGGTCAACTAATTTCAAAGTCTTACCATTTGATAAGACGGCAGCGTTTGAATTAAAACACATGAACTCTTTTATCTGAGTTCTTGCAAACGACCCAGGTTTCTTGCAAGCAGAGACTCGGCTTGAGCGGATCTATTCGCAAGAAGTGCTAGATCATCAACGTAATCTGAATCACTTTCGGAAAAATTCTCTGGCATGCCGTATCGATAGATTCTGAGTGAAGGCAGGCCCGAATTAAGGTACAAATTAAACGAATTGTCATTGGCGGTCAACGGGCCGTGTCTTTATGACAATACACGCCCCAGTTATTTATGGAGACGAGACTTCATTTATGACACAAGGCCAGAAATATGGAACACTCAATGAGAATCGAATTCTCCAGAAATAGTCTGCTATACTAGCTAACCATTGTAGTACGCGATCAGCCATGACAACTACTTTTGTAGATGTAAAATTATTTAAGTTTCTACTTTCATTCATTGTGTTTTGTTTTTCTCTCACGATTCATGTCATTCGGGCCGCATCTATCTATCTATCTATCTATCTATCTATCTATCTATCTATCTATCCCAACCACTCCACTCGAGCAGGATATGACACAAGGTCAATTTTTAAGTGGAGTTTAACAGGTTTGAATTCTGAGTTTTCCTTCTCCTAGACTAGTTGCCTCATCAAGGCTGAAGAACCTAGTCTGTTTTACTATTTACCCATAGCTGGAGGGAGAATAATTGGATTCATACCGTTCCCAAGGGTATTAGAGCTATCTGAAATGCTATCAGTCTTGTCAAGGATTTGAACTCATGTCGCCGTGTCCATTTCCTACGATGATAACCATTACACCACGGGTAACTCCTGTTCATATCTATCTATCTATCTATCTATCTATCTATCAAATCGGTTCTTATCTATCTATCTATCTATCTATCTATTTCTGTTCATATCTAACTATCTATCTATCTATCTATCTATCTATCAAATCGGTTCTTATCTATCTATCTATCTATCTATCTATCTATCTATCTTTACCAACCCCTCCGCTCGAGCAGGATTTGACACAAGGTCAATTTTTAAGTAGAGTTTAACAGGTTTGAATTCTGAGTTTTCCTTCCCATAGACTAGTTGCCTCACCAAGGCTGAAGAACCCAGTCTGCCCTACTATTTACCCTTAGCTAAAGGGAGAATAATTCGATTCATACCGTTCCCAAGGGTATTAGAGCTATGTGAAATGCTATCAGTCTCCTCAAGGATTTGAACTCGTGTTACCGTGTCCATTTCCTACGTCGATAATCATTACACCACGGATAACTCTTGTTCATATCTATCTATCTATCAAATCGGTTCATATCTATCTATCTATCTATCTATCTATCTATCTATCTATCTATTTCTGTTCATATCAATCTATCTATCTATCTATCAAATCGGTTCATATCTATCTATCTTTCTATCTATCTATCTATCTATCTATTTCTGTTCATATCTATCTATCTATCTATCTATCTATCTATCAAATCGGTTCATATCTATCTATCTATCTATCTATCTATCTATCTATCTATCTATCTATCTATCTATCTAATTCTGTTCATATCAATCTATCTATCTATCAAATCGGTTCATATCTATCTATCTATCTATCTATTTCTGTTCATATCAATCTATCTATCTATCTATCTATCTATCTATCTATCTATCAAATCGGTTTATATCTATCTATCTATCTATCTATTTCTGTTCATCTCAATCTATCTATCTATCTATCAAATCAGTTCATATCTATCTATCTATCTATCTATCTATCTATCTATCTATCTATCAAATCAGTTCATATCTATCTATCTATCTATCTATCTATCTGTCTATCTATCTATCTATCTATCTATAGAATCAGTTCATATCTATCTATCTATCTATCTATCTATCTAATTTTTATCTGGATTAATTTTTTCCCTTTTCTATTCTATTGTCGATTTCTGGTTTGTTTATTTTTCTTATATTCTGAAATGATTTTGTCTTTCTGAAAAATGAATTTCAACAAACATCTTCAATTACCTTCCAACATGAGAGCAATGTGCCCACTGTAAGATTGTAAGATTTATATTCATTCATATGAGATTAATACTCTCTTCTTTCTTTTATTGTTGTTATGTTATCTACTTGTTTCACTTATAAAGACTTGTTTTGAACAAGTCTTCGTCTAGAGTGATTTTTCTAAGTCTTTCAACCGATTATTATTCGCTTCCAGACAAAAACTGAAAATCCGGTTCACTTGTACTCGTGATTCTGTCAAGATATGTAAATATATCATTTTCCATCTATCTATCTATCTATCTATCTATCTATCTATCTATCTAGTTCTGTTCATATCTATCTATCTATCTATCTATCTATCTATCTATCTATCTATCTATCTATCTATCTAGTTCTGTTCATATCTATCTATCTATCTATCTATCTATCTATCTATCTAGTTCTGTTCATATCTATCTATCTATCTATCTATCTATCTATCTATCTATCTATCTATCTATCTATCTAGTTCTGTTCATATCTATCTATCTATCTATCTATCTATCTATCTATCTATCTATCTATCTAATTCTGTTCATATCTATCTATCTATCTATCTATCTATCTAGTTCTGTTCATATCTATCTATCTATCTATCTATCTATCTATCTATCTATCTATCTATCTATCTATCTATCTATCTAGTTCTGTTCATATCTATCTATCTATCTATCTATCTATCTATCTATCTATCTATCTCTGTTCATATCTATCTATCTATCTATCTATCTATCTATCTATCTATCTATCTAGTTCTGTTCATATCTATTTATCTATCTATCTATCTATCTATCTATCTATCTATCTATCTATCTATCTATCTATCTATCTAGTTCTGTTCATATCTATCTATCTATCTATCTATCTATCTATCTATCTATCTATCTATCTATCTATCTCTGTTCATATCTATCTATCTATCTATCTATCTATCTATCTATCTCTGTTCATATCTATCTATCTATCTATCTATCTATCTATCTATCTAAGTCTGCTCATATCTATCTATCATCTAGCGAAAAAAAAAAAAAAAAAAAAAGAAAAAAAAAAGGATTTTGCTCAGAAACATTTATTTTTTCAGTATAATCTATATTCTTGTTAATGGGTTTTATTTAGAGATCAATATCAATATCTTTTCATTTACTTTATGTAAAGTAATTAAAGAAAATTATTATACAATGAATTACTCAGTTGTAGAATACACTGACTGCATCTCTGCGATGGGGCAAGGCCCCGACCCCAACAAGTGTCCTGGGTTTGACACTAAACTGCATCTGAGGATGAGGCTCTAGTCTTCGAGCTTTGGAGAGAATAGAACTCTTTGTGTTTACTTTAAACCATTTAACTGTGTGCAAACAAATAATTAATATTGATTTGTTTGTTTGTTTGGGTTTTATGGCATATCAACCTCTGTAGGTTATTTAGTACCAAATCCATTTTTTATACAAATAAACAGTTCTATTCCAAACAATTCAATTTAGCATTAGTACACAGTTTAATTTGTCAAAAGCATTTTGATTTGAAGCTATTCGGTTTAGTCAAACAGTTCTTATTCGAACAATAAAGTTTAGTATAAGTATAGTTTTTTGTCAATACAGTTCTATTTCAAACAATTCAGTTTAGTATAAGTACAGTTTCAATGTCAAAAACAATTCTATTTCAAACAATTCAGTTTAACATAAAAACAGTTCCATTTCAAGCTATTCAGGTTTGCATAAGTACGTAGTTTACTTCTATTTGAGCCATAGATAAAACCCTATGTGGGCCAGAGTGAACCTGGGAGCGATGGCAATGAACAGATACTCTGCATTCCCCAAAGCTCCAGCATTACTGGAACTTCACCATCAGATTGTTTAGTGCCATATCCAGGACACTCGTTATTGTTAGTAGTGGGGTCTTAACCCGCTGTAGAGATTCTATAGTTCCTGCTGACTGAGCAAATTATTATTAAATAGAATTATTAGTGTTAGATAGGAATACTTGAATCCATTTCACTGTGTGTAAGCAAATGATTGATATTGAATAAAATTATTATTGTTAGATAGGAATACTTGAAACCATTCAACTGCGTGCAAACAAATGAGCCCTGGTTTGTTTAAAAATAATGTTACCTACAAACAAATCACTTACAAATCATTTATTATTCTAGCGTTATTTATCCTACGCCCAACCAGCGTACGAATGTGGCACAAGGCCGTTTTTAAGGTGGGTCCTGTCGCAGGACCGAAGCCCAACGCTACAGGCAGTTCCAAAAATGCCTCGGACACCGTCGGCATTCCCCTTTTCGGGGCGCCTCAGGCGCCGGGCAAAAAACCCAACCCCTCTGAAGAGGGTTAAAGCCTGGGGGGACGGCCCCCTGAGGCCAGAGGTGATGTATCCAGTGGTGGAACACACCCGAACGAACTGTGCGGCACGTAATCACAGCCGGTCGGGAGCGCCCCACCACAGAACACAAAGTAACGCAAAGAACGCGCCACATGCGGCACCCAGCCGCAAACTACTGGTCTGGTCTCGGCGAGCCCCGAAAGTCAACCTTCTTCTTCCGAGGCAAGAACTCAACTAACTGCTTTTTCTCAAATCTCAGCCCACGTTTCCGGTGCGTGACGTCACCCTCATCCCCTGGTCAAATTCCTATCTGGGATTTTTATTTTGACTTCTCTGAATGACACATCCTATCAGTGCGCGCGTGAACACCTGCGTTAATGTTGTACCTAACTAACCCATGCACTAAGCGAAAGGTTCTCATCCTAACTAAACCGAAAGGTAAGATATATAAAACGAAATCCCTCCGCCATTATATTACATATATGCATAAACAGGTTTTGGCTTTAAATAACACGCAAGAGTTGATATACCGTTAAACACAACCAACCTGCCAACTAACGAACTATACAAGGAACATTTTCGATCAAAATTTACTCTTGTATGTAATGAGCCTATTTACCAACCCCCTCCGCTCGGGCAGGATATGACACAAGGTCAATTTTTAAGCGAAGTTAAACAGGTTTGAATTCAGAGTTTTCCTTCTCCTAGACTAGTTGTCTCACCAAGGCTTAAGAACCTAGTCTGTCCTAATATTTACCCATAGCTGGAGGGAGAATAATTGGATTCACACCTTTTCCAAGGGTATTAGTGCTATGTGAAATGCAATCAGTCTCGTCCAGGATTTGAACTCGTGTCGCCGTGTCCATTTCCTACGACGATAACCATTACACCACGGGCACCTCCGACTCTTGTATGTAATAAGTTTGTACAATTGTATGCATATTCTAAAATATATTTTATTAGACAGTTTAGTATAAATATGCAGTTTTGTTCTATTTAACATAGAGATAGAGCCCTATAAGGTGCTGCCACTCTGGACCAGAGTGGACCAGGGAGCAAAGGCAATAAAGGGGTGCTCTGCATTCACCAAAACTCACCATCAGATTGTTTAGTGGCATACAGGATACTCATTGGGGGGTGTCTTACTCCTCGGCAGAGGTGCAGTCTGTGTATTCTACCGCCCGAGCCGACTGGGCAATGTTTTGTGAAGATAACATTTGTTAGTATGATCAAATTTTAATCTCTTGCACAGTTCCTTGTGGATCACCATTCCGACTCAGTGACCACATAACCCGGGCAATCTATTTGGAGTTGTGGCTAACTTGCTGAACTGCTAAATTGTTGTAAGCGAGTTCGAACTCCAGTCGCGCTATTACTTTTATTTTCGGACAAATCCCCTTGAGAAAGTTAAGACCCTCCTAATACCCTAGATATAGGCTAAAAAGTCCCACTGCTTTTATTCTGTAAGGATGGCTTTGGCATTAAATAACCCACGAAAGTTTATATGCCATTAAACAATGGAATCAAAGCAAACGAAAGCCACATAACCTACAGTCACTGTTCTGTTGCGTATCACCAATTTAGCTTTTGAGGTTTCCTTTTCGTAGCCATATCTTGGTCGTCTCACGAGAAACTTTCTTAGTTTGTCGCTTGAAACTTAAAAAAAACTTTCAAAATTTGATGAATGGAATCAAGTTTTAAAAGGGACTTTATGCTTCGCCTAATTCTGAGTAGCAGCCTCGGATTCAGTTATGATGTCGCAGAGGGAAAGAGAAAGGAAGGAAGAATTGTCTATTTTCTTGCCTGTCCATTGAATTTTTAAATACACGTAACTAATAAAAAGGGTGACACTCTATAGTACCTAAAACCGTTGCTGTTTCATAGTGTTTCAATCATAGTGACACGTGATGATCTGTGTGTGTGGAGAGAGAGAGAGAGAGAGAGAGAGAGAGAGAGAGAGAGAGAGAGAGAGAGAGGTTAAAAGATTAACTAGGAGATATATAACTGCTCTAAAAGGTTAACTAGGAGATATATAACTGCATTAAATGGTTAACTAGGAGATATATAACTGCATTAAAAGGTTAACTAGGAGAGATATAACTGCATTAAAAGGTTAACTAGGAGATATATAACTGCATTAAAAGGTTAACTAGGAGATATATAACTGCATTAAATGGTTAACTAGAAGATATATAACTGCTCTAAAAGGTTAACTAGGAGATATATAACTGCTCTAAATGGTTAACTAGGAGATATATAACTGCATTAAATGGTTAACTAGGAGATATATAACTGCATTAAATGGTTAACTAGGAGATATATAACTGCTCTAAAAGGTTAACTAGGAGATATATAACTGCATTAAATGGTTAACTAGGAGACATATAACTGCTCTAAAAGGTTAACTCGGAGATATATAACTGCTCTAAAAGGTTAACTAGGAGATATATAACTGCATTAAATGGTTAACTAGGAGATATATAACTGCATTAAATGGTTAACTAGGAGATATATAACTGCTCTAAAAGGTTAACTAGGAGATATATAACTGCATTAAATGGTTAACTAGGAGACATATAAATGCATTAAAAGGTTACCTAGGAGATATATAACTGCTCTAAAAGGTTAACTAGGAGATATACAACTGCATTAAAAGGTTAACTAGGAGATATATAACTGCATTAAATGGTTAACTAGGAGATATATAACTGCATTAAAAGGTTAACTAGGAGAGATATAACTGCTCTAAAAGGTTAACTAGGAGAGATATAACTGCTCTAAAAGGTTAACTAGGAGATATATAACTGCTCTAAAAGGTTAACTAGGAGATATATAACTGCATTAAAAGGTTAACTAGAAGATATATAACTGCTCTAAAAGGTTAACTAGGAGAGATATAACTGCTCTAAAAGGTTAACTAGGAGATATATAACTGCATTAAAAGGTTAACTAGGAGATATATAACTGCATTAAAAGGTTAACTAGGAGAGATATAACTGCATTAAAAGGTTAACTAGGAGATATATAACTGCATTAAAAGGTTAACTAGGAGATATATAAGTGGATTAAGACGTTTGTCCAAAAATAATTTTATCATCATCACTCAATAGTATAGATATACCTACATCCTCAATATCTTTTATTTGGGTTAAATCAGAAACTTTGGATAATTAAAAAAAAAAATTTCTTCATACAGAATTTGCAATATCTTCTTCGTCCACTTGAAAAATCTAATAGAAAAAAATTATCACCAAATCCATGTACATTATTTTGAATAAAATATGCCGACAAAAAACAATACACACACACACACACACACACACACACACACACACACACACACACACACACACACACACACACACACACGGGAACTTTACTGATTACCAAACAAAAAAAGATGTTAATTTTAGCGTACAAAATAGGTTCAACAAGCCAAAATTGTGTGTCTACATTTTGTATTTATGGATCCATCAATACTTACTTGGAGGTGCCCGTGCTGTAGTCGTTATCGTCGTAGGAAATGGACACGGCGACACGAGTTCAAATCCTGGACGAGACTGATTGCATTTCATATAGCACTAATACCCTTGGGAAAGGTATGAATCCAATTATTCTCCCTCCAGCTATGGGTAAATAGTAGGAAAGACTAGGTTCTTCATCCTTGGTGAGGCAACTAGTCTAGGAGAAGGAAAACTCTGAATTCAAACCAGTTAAACTCCGCTTAAAAATTTGACCTTGTGTCATATCCTGCCCGAGCGGAGGGGTTGGTAAATAGTATCAATACTTACGCGGTCTTTATAAAATGTCTTTGAGACTCGCAAACGACAATATTTGATTTGCTTTGAAAAACTTGAAGGATCAAAACGGAAAGTAATTTAAGAAATATTTTCCATTCTAGATATTTAGAAATACATTTAAAAATCAATTAGAATCGTTGATAAATCATCTCCTTTTTAAAATCTAATTTCGAGCTAACTTCAGTCTTATAAAGTGTGAAGAAATAAATAATATTTTCTTTAGCAGTATCCCCAGTAATTACTGCCTTCCATAGTTGTCTATCGCACCACGTTTTTTTCCATAACAAAAATAGTCGCGGTTAAATCACCTGAAGAAGGCCAGAGGTGAAATTTGGCCGAAACGTAGTGAAGAAGAAACAACACAAAAACTACCAAGATGAGGACAAAAAGTCCGCAATAAATTAAAAAAAAAAATTCTGACCAAAAATATTTGTTGTGGGAAAGGTGAAGGAATAGTTGATCATACACCGTGCCCCAACCCATAGAGGCAAATTCAAGGAGTATCACTTGGAGAGTATCAGGCGAGCTTGTTACCCAGTCGGCTGGGGCTGTAGAATACACTGACTCCTTCTACGCGGAAGGGTAACACCCCTAATGAGTGTCCTGAATATGACACTAAGCAATCTAATGGGGATATTTCAATAACGCTGGAACTTTGGGGAATGCGGAGTACTCGTTCATTGCCATCGCTCCGAGGTTCACTCTGTTCTGGAGTGGTAACACTTGATAGGGTCCTATCTATGTCACAAATAGAATTAAACTATATACTTATGCAAAACTGATTTGTTTGAAACAGAACTGTTTTTGACATTGAAACTGTATACTTATGCTCAACTGAACAGTTTTAAATAGAACTGTTTTCCCATTTAACAGTGTGTAAACGAAAAACTATACACGTACAAAACTGAGTTGTTTGAAATAGAACTGTTAATATGTATAAAAATGGATTTGGCATTAATGACCTGCAATGGTTGATGTGCCATAAAACCAAACTAAACCAGGTGAGCTTGGCATCGTACAGTCTAGTGTGGTTCGTCATTTTTCACGATTTTGTTAAAAGCCTTTAGAACAGCCAAAATATTGCAAAATTTTTGACTCACTCCATTTGTTTTGACGTCTTCTGTTGAATAATTTGGAAAATATAAAATTTTAATTCATAATTAAGAGAGAAAAATTAAAAAAAAAACAACTGCAAAAAAAAAAAAAAAGAAGAAAGCTTCATAAAAGGTCAAATCAAAATAAAATTTTAAGAAAATATAAAGTGGAAGACAACAACAACAACAACAACAATGAAACCACCATCAACAACAACAACAATAACAACAACAGAACAAAAAAAAGAAGTTTTAAAACATTAATCGTATTACACGACGATGTTTGATGAAGAATGACTTCAAATTCAATAAGAGGATTGCCTCAAGTTTAAAATTAGCATAAATAAACGAAGAATTAAAAAAAAAACAAACCCAAAAAACAAAAACAAAAACAAAAACAAAAAACAAAACAAAAAAACCATCAAAAACAAAAACAAAGAATAAAAAAAGCGTTGCTTAAACTGACATTTAAATAGTGAAAAATAATTTTTGTTTAGTTGAAAACGGAATAAGTTAAAACCTGGCGGAATTCTTCCTCAAATAGTTTCTTTGATTTCACTGGCACAGCAACCTTCATGGGTTATTTAATACCAAAAAAATCCTCTTAGAAGAACTGTAGTGGAACTATTCAACCAACAGTTTTAGAGGGAGGGATAAGAGGATTCATGCCTTCCCCCCAACAAGAGTATTAATCCGAAAGTGAACGACTGGAGTTCGAACTCGCTTACTACGATTCTGCTGTCCTGCAATTCAGAAACGGTGCCTCTGGGAATCCCATCTCATCAAATAAAGAATCCATCGAGGAAATCCAATCAAATGATAATAAAAAAAAAACTTCTCGGATTTTTTTTATTGCTATTTATTTTCTTCTTTTCGTGGGATACCCAGATGTTGAATAACAAAAAAAAAAAAAAAAAATCTTCATTTAAATTGTCACAGTGAAAATGTTTTCGTTCGGTAAAATGAATTACCATCGCCAGAAAATCCGGCAAGCACTGCGTGCAGAACCATTTGACAGCTGTTTCGACCTTATTAGGTCTCATCAGCTGTGTATACCGTGATCTCCTCCACTGGAGATCGAACCAGCGACCACAGAACCGAAACTCTACCACTGAGCTGCTGGTCCACATCGTACACCAGCGATACCAAATTAATTAGTCATGGTAAATGGGCAATCAATTAACTCGAAGAAGATCACGGTATACACTACTTATGACATATTTACCCAACCCCTTCGCTCGGGCGGGATATGACACAAGATCAATTTTTTTTAAGCGGAGTTTGACAGGTTTGAATTCAGAGTTTTCCTTCTAGACTAGTTGCATCACCAAGGCTGAAGAACCCAGTCTGTCTGGTATACACTACTTATGAGACCTAATAAGGTCGAAACGGCTGTCCAGTGATTCCGTATGTCGTATGCAGTGCTTGCCGGATTTTCTGGTCATGGAAATTCAATTTATTATGTAATTCCTCCATTTAAAAAAAAATGTATTTCCTTTTGGCATTGGATTCACCAAGGCCGATTTTGATTGATTTTAATGGCATGTCAAACCATCTTGGGGTATTTTCCGCCTAGATGTTAGGGAATCGCATTCACTGCATGTTTGTATATACATTTTTTTGTGCAGCTGTTTTTTAAGAAGTGTTTTTTTTTAACACAGTCCTACCGAATGTGAATAGTTTTTAAAGATATCTATTTGATCCATAAATGGGGCCCTTACAAGGTACTACCACTGAGGACCAGAGTGGAACTGGGAGTAATTGCCATGAAGGGTACTGAAAACTCCGCAGATCTCCAGAGCTGTAACCTCATCATCAGATACAGTCTCTCTCTGCTGTATTAATTATATCTATTGAATCTGAAGAAGTCCTGTGTTATTTTTGGTGTTATTGATTCATATCAATACCCATAACAGGATGGAAATAAATTCATAATCCTAATGTGACCGGTTTTTGTTTTTCTTAAAGGTATATATATATATATATATATATATATATATATATATACCAACCCCTCCGCTCAGGCAGGATATGACACAAGGTCAATTTTTTAGCGGAATTTAAAAGGTTTGAATTCAGAGTTTTTCTTCTCCAAGTCTAGCTGCCTCATTAAGGCTGAAGAACCTAGTCTGTCCTACTATTTACCCATAGCTGGAGGGAGAATAATTGGATTCATGCCTTAGTATTCTTTTTTTCTTTCTAGTCATTCATTTTTTCCACATTCTTTCTTTCTTTTTTCTGGCTATTCATTTTTCCACACTGTTTCTTTCTTTCTTTGACTAGTTTTTTGTATCTCGTCGTAGGACAAGCAAATATATATATATATATATATATATATATATATATATATATATATATATATATATTCTATGGGGGATACAAAATTTAATTAAACTTACAAAACTTATATATACTAGACCACCCATGAGCTTGGTGATATTTACATTTCAGTGTAGTTGTTTTTTAAGAGGATTTTTTTTGCATACGATCCTATAGAATACGAATAATTTTAAAACAGATATATTTGACCCATAGATGAGATCCAAACTGGTACTACCATCCATAAATCATATTAAGAAGCAACTCCATAAACAGGTTCATATACACGTACAATGAACGTTATTCCCCAACCTTTAGCAATAAAATAACAAGAGAGACGGGTTTACATGCCGTTAAAACCAATCGATCAATGTGTAACTTTCTTTCGTCCTTTCTTTCTTCCTTTCTTTTAGTAATCCACTCTTTTCACATTCTTTCTTTCTTTCTTTCTTTCTTTCTTTCTTTCCACACTCTTAGTATTCTTTCATTCCTTCCACACTCTCAGTATTCTTTCTTTTTTTCCACACTCTTAGTATTCTTTCTTTCTTTCTTTCTTTCTTTCTTTTCACACTCTTAGTATTCTTTCTTTCTTTCGTTCTTTCTTTCCACACTCTTAGTATTCTTTCTTTCTTTCTTTCTTTCTTTCCACACTCTTAGTATTCTTTCTTTCTTTCTTTCTTTTTTCCACACTCTTAGTATTCTTTCTTTCTTTCTTTCTTTCTTTCTTTCTTTTCACACTCCTAGTATTCTTTCCTTCTTTTTTCTTTCGTTCTTTCTTTCCACACTCTTAGTATTCTTTCTTTCTTTCTTTCTTTCTTTCTTTCTTTCTTTTCACACTCTTAGTATTCTTTCTTTTTTTCTTTCTTTCTTTCTTTCTTTCTAGTCATTCATTTTTTCCACATTCTTTCTTTCTTTCTTTTTTCTCGCTATTCATTTTCCCACTCTGTTTCTTTCTTTCTTTGACTAGTTTTTTTGTATCTCATCGTAGGAGAAGCAAATTAGTCTCGCTACCCATGACGACTGAATAGTGAGCTCGATTCTAATTGTGTGCCCTTTACATTGTCACGATCTTCGCTTTTATAGATGATAATGCCGCCATCTTTCTTTTTGTCCATTAGATCACCGCCATCTTTTTATTACTTACATAATGGTCAGCTTTCTTTTTCTCACTTTCCAGGCAAAAATCTTTCTTTTTATCCATGACATCATTTCCATATTTCTTTTTGTCCTTTAGACCACCGCCATCTTTTTCTCACTTACATCGCCACAATTTTTTTATCCATGACATCGACGCCATCTTTCTTTTTTTCTATTTGATCAATTGCATATTACTTTCTGTCCATGACATCACCGCTATATTTCTTTTTTGTCCTTTAGATCACCGCCATATTTCTTTTTCTCCGCAATGTCGTCACAATTTTTTTTATCGATGACATCGACGCCATCTTTCTTTTTTTCTATTATATCACCGTCCTATTTCTCTCTTCCATTTACATCATCGCCAGATTTCTTATATCGCGACAATCTTTCTTTTTGTCAATGACATCACCGCTGTCTTCATTTTTGTCCATTATATCACCGCCAGCTTTCTTTTTATCATTTCAATCACCGCCAGCTTTCTTTTTATCGTCTACGCCACTATAATTTTGTATGATACCGCTACCTTATTTCTTTTTATTATTTACATCATCGCCTGCTTTCTTCTTCACACTAACATTGGTACAATCTCTTTTTTATACATGACATCGCTGCCATCTTTTTTTTACATCGCTTATATCATCGCCAGCTTTATTTATCTCTGCAACATCGACACAATCTTCTTTTTTAACCATGATATCTCTTTTATCTTTCTTTTGATCCCTTTCTCGTTGCCGTATTTCTCTTTTTTATCTTCGATTTCTTGTTATATGTACGTTACATTTATTTTTTCTGTTACCAACATTTTTAAAGAGAATGTTTTTTTTTTCATAAATTTTATTGCAAATCCCACTTCTCTCTCTATTGTAAAACTTCATCTTTCACTGCATAAATCTTTTAAATTTACTATTTTCACTTCGTCTATATTACTTTTAACTTTCATCTTTTATTAGAATTATATTTCATTTATCTTTATTTTCGCTTTTATACATCATCAAATCAAATTTATCAACAAAAACAAATTATCACACAAATTGGGTCCTGCGGGCGAATCTTAGAATAAATAATACAACTCCCCCCCCTCCACAGAAGGGTTATGGGTATGACAATAAACAGTATATGATGGCGAGTTACCAGTTCTGCAGATCTGGGGAGTGTGGAGCACGCTTTTCATTATAAAAAAAAACACAAACAAATCTCTAAAAAAAGCCATCACACACACACACACACACACACACACACACTTACAAAATCTACATATGAACCTACAACGAAGGGAATTTCCGAACCTCTGAGTAGTGTGGAGTCCTTCTTGTTTGCTATAACTCCCAAGTTCACTCTGACACGGTATAGAAGTACCTGTTAGAGTCCGAATCTTTTGGTCTAATAGTTCTTATTTAAAGATTTGTTTGGTTTTGTTTGGTTTGGTTTGTTGGGTTTTATGGCATATCAACCCTTGTAGGTTATTTAACGCCAAATCCATTTTTATGTAACTAATCTGTTCTATTCAAAATAATTCAGTTCATCAAAGTACAGTTTAATTGTCAAAACATTTCTATTTCAGACTATTCAAGCAGTTATATGTAACAATTCAGTTAAGTGTAAATACAGTTTTAAATGTCGAAAAACAGCTCTATTTCAAATAATTCAGTTAAGCATAAGCACGAGGTCTAAATGTAAGTACGGTTTAAATGTCAAAAACATTTCTATTTCAAGTTATTCAGTTTAGTCATACAATTCAGTTTAGCATAAGTATGCTGTTAGTTCTATTTAACCCATAGATAGGGCCCTATCAGGTGCTACCACTCCGGGCCAGAGTGGACCTAGGAGCGATGGCAATGAATGGGTACTCCGCATTCCCCAAAGCTCCAGCATTGCTGGAACCTCACCATCAGATTGTTTTGTGTCATATCCAGGACACTCGTTAGGGGAGGTTCTTACCCCTCGCAGAGAAGCAGTCGGTGTATTCTACAGCCCCAGCCGACTGGCAGTTAAAGATTTGTCATATTTGATTAAACCATGTACGAAAAATAATTAATTCAATGGATAAAGAAATAAATACTCACACAAAAACTGTGTACTCTTGTAATGAACGCCTTTTTTTAAATCACATTTTCTCCCCCAACACGAGATATGCTTTTGAAACGTCGAAGCTTACACTATTTGTAGTCCTAACCAATATGATGCATATTTTATGGCTCAAAAATAGAAGTCATTCATTACAACCGGTCGTTCATCCCACGAGTATATATGGTAAATATGAACTTTCAATGATTTCGTTTGGTTTGGTTTGGTTGTGTTTTATGGCATATTAGCCATTGTCAGTTATTTAATGCCAAATCTTCTTCATATATATATATATATATATATATATATATGATTTGGTTTGGTTGTGTTTTATGGCATAGCCATTGTCGGTTATTTAATGCCAAATCTTCTTAATATATATATATATATATATATATATATATATATCAAATATATATAATTTGGTTTGGTTGTGTTTTATGCATATCAGCCATTGTAGGTTATTTAATGCCAAATCTTATATATATATATATATATATATATATATATATATATAGTCATTAGCAGACAGATCTGTTTCGTTCTATCAGAACTTATCAGTGTGGCTAGACAGTATCTCCCCGTAGCTGGGATCGAAACCCGGTTGACTCAAACGCCAAGCCAAAGCTTCTAACCATTTAGCTACGAGGAGATATTAGCTACGAAGTACATTTTTAAACGGTTATGAATCACAATTGATATTGTTTACATAGATCTGTTTATATATATATATATATATATATATATATATATATATATATATATATATATATATATATATATATATATATATATATATATATATATATATATATATATATATATATATATATATATATATATATATCCAGTCAGTGTCCAAGGACAGTAGGTGTGGATTATTCTTTACATAGAATATATGAGGGTAATCATATAAATCTATGAGAGTGCTCAATGTACGGCTATTTTTAGTTCCCTATTTAGTCGCTGGGGTATAACAAAATTCTCATTCAGAGCGTATATAGTACAATTTAATGGAGACTCAAACTCGGTTAAGTCGTCCTCCGCCGAAATAGATTTATTATGACGACTTAACCGAGTATGAGTCTCCATCAAATTGTACTATATATATATATATATATATATATATATATATTTCGTTGAACATAATTAGATATTTTTGTCAACATATTATTTTGTTGATCCTTTCATATTGCCGTATTGATTTTATAATATACGGTAGGAATTGGTTGATGTATCTTCTATAATTATTTATTTCCCAAGTATTTTCTGCCCGATTTTGGGCCATCATCAGGGGAGGATGTATAACAAAAGTGATGTAACTTTTTTATGTTCATTACTATTTTGTACAGGGTGTAATTTGTCTCTTCACGAGATCACGTCAGTATTCCAAAGTGCAGTTATATTTATGAGCGGCTGGATCATGGAGTTTAAAATATGTATATAAGTAAGTAAAGTTAGCGACCATAGTCGAGGGTGACCCGAAGGCTCCCTTTTCGATAGCTGCTACACCAAGGTGTAGGGGAGGGCGCTACTCCATTCCCAGGATTGCTCCACTTTACCCTTGAACCGTACCTTATAATGCTGAGTGTTAAGCAAGGTGGTATCAAAATCCATTTTTAAAGTCTTTGGTATGACTCGACCTGGGATTGAACCCAGGTCTCCCGGGCCATTGGCGAACACTCTAACCGCTGGGCTAATAACAGCACTTAATGTAATGGTTATCGTCGTTAGTTAATAAATAATTAACTCTATTTCCCTGTGTATCGTTTCCTTACCACGATACAACAAAAGTATTGCTATTTAACACTAATTATTCTATTCAATGTTATTTATTTGTTGGCACACAGTCAAATAGTTCCAAGTATTGCTGTTATTACTAATATCTTAATTTAGGCACAAAGTTAAAGAGTTTCAAGTATTCCTATTTAATTTAAATAATTCTATTTAACATTACTGATTCGTGACATTCCACACCTCTCATCATCCCTCACAGACTCCCTGCCTTCCTTGAATCTCTTATGCCACTCAAAACTGATACTCAATTCATGCAAGATGTCGAAAACCATCAGAATTAGACGAACCAGACATACGGGACACTCCTGGAGAAGTAGGGACGAGCTCATTAGCGATGTACTCTTTCACACGGACGAGCAAGGGTTCGTCGACCAGCTAGAACTTATCTACAACAGCTCTGTACTGATACATGATGTAGCTTGGAAGACCTGCCGAAAGCGATGGACGATAGAGACGAGAGGGGGTCAGGGAAATCCGTACTAGCGTCACGACATGATGATGACAATGATGATGATGATGATGTCATTTTCAGATATTGTTTTTATTTTAAGATATTTAGACCCACAAGTATTGCTATTCAACTCAAATAATTCTATTTAACATCACGGATTCTTTTTTACCCAGTTAAATGGTTCCAATCATTTCTATGTAACACTAAAAATTCAATTCAATATCAATCCTTTGTTTGCACACTGTTAAATGGTTGAACCTTTCATAGATAAGACCAGTTAAAACCATTCCGCGTTAGAGTGGATTTGGGAGTAATGGTAAAGCAAGGACTGTCTACATCCCCCAGAACTCAACAATTGGAGACTCACCATCAGATAGTTTCATGTTATATCCAGAACACTCGTTTAGAAGTGAGGTTTACCCCTCAGCAGAGAGACAGTTGGCGTATTCTACAGCCCCAACCCATAGGGCTAAGATTTCAATTTGATAAATTTGTAACAACTACTTATAATCAGATTCTTTGATGTCCAGTAGGCATTAAATATTATTGGCAGACATTGTTTTCATGAAAGACCAGCAGACAGGTTGCGTCTAAAAAACAAACAAACTATTAATTTAGCCCCCCCCCAACCCCGGAAATAGAACAATCAAACATTTGTATAAAAATAATCAACACTATGTCAGTGAGGCTCTGAATACCCTGCAGAAGGGTAAGATCCAGTTTATGACTCTAAACTGGATAGTGAGGCCTTAGTTCTAGCGATCTAGAGAGTGTGCTGTACTCCTTCATTGCCATTACTACCAGGTCAACTTATTTTTGAGGTATAATATTTTTAGATTTTTGGAGGTGTCCGTGGTGTAATGGTTATCGTCGCAGGAGTTGGACACGGCGACACGAGTTCAAATCCTGGACTGATTGCATTTCACATAGCACTAATACCCTTGGGAAAGGTATGAATCCAATTATTCTCCCCCCAGCTATGGGTAAATAGTAGGGCAGACTAGGTTCTTCAGCCTTGGTGAGGCAACTAGTCTAGGAGAAGGAAAACCCTGAATTCAAACTTCGCTTAAAAAATTGACCTTGTGTTATATCCTGCCCGAGCGGAGGGGTTCTGTAAATATGATAATATTTTTAGATTATTTTTCAGATTTTCAATTTGCTAGAGTTACTTAACAAAATTAAAACGTCAAGTTACAAAGTGAAAGAACAAATCAAATAACAGGATTCTGATGTTTAATTGAGCGGTTTATAATTTCTACAAAAATAAATTTTTGGTGGCAGAATAATTTCAAGAAATTCAGAATTCACATGACTTACCCGCTTTATCTACCCGACCTGTTGGGTTATTTAAAGGAGCTTGTATATGTGAATAAGCTTAAGACATTGCAACGGTCCAAGAATAATATTTATGCTGATATAAGAGGATTAACTACAGGAACCCTGAGCAAAGTTCTGAAAATTCCTCGAATTGGGTTGCAACTTTGTATCCTCGAAAATAAGCAGCCATCTACAAGATAGCTAAAAGAATACTTCCTTTTATAACACATTAGATTAAATGATTGCATTTTTTCATGCGTCAGTCTTTTATGGGGCACCTTGTTTATATCTAATCGTCATCATCATCATCATGTCGTGCTGGTAGCACGGATATCCCTGACCCTCTCGCACCACTTTTCCCTATCGTTCATCGCCTCTGGCAGGTCTTCTGGACAACATCCCGTATCCTCACATAGTTGCTGAATGTATGTTCGTGCTGGTCGTCCTGCTTTTGCACGGCCATGTGTGGGGGTCCATAAGAGTACATCTCTTATGAGCTCGTCCCTGCTTCTCCAGCAGTGTCCTGCATGTCTGGTTTGTCTAACTTGAATAATTTTCGTGATAGGTGGCAGGTGGCCGTACAGTTGATGTCTTGTGGGGTGTTGCCGCCAGGACTTGTTCAAGATTACTCGCAGCATTCTTGTGTAATTGCCGTCTAGCTTCTTCTCTAGCCGTTTTGTTAAGAGTCCATGTAGTGCATCCATATAGCAGTATCGATGCGACCGCTGCCTGGAAGAAACTGCGTTTCATTTTATCGGTTAGGTCTGATTTCCATATAATCGATAGCCTATTGATAGCTGTCCATGCTTTCGTTAACCTCGTGTCGATGTCCTTTTCGGTTGATGAGACGCTGCTTCCTAGGTAAGTGAATTTGTCTACTAGTTTAAGAGGGGTTCCTTCTAGAGTGGAGATGTCCCCCGTTTGATTATAGCACATATATTCCGTTTTGTGTGCATTGACATAGAGGCCTATGCCTGCGGCGGCTCGTTCCAAACTATGCAGTAGTGTTTCGGCTTGGTTGGGGTTATATCTAATAATGAATTTGTAAATTCTTACAAATTGTCTAATTGAAGTAGACGTTTTTAATTAGGGCGAAATCAAAGTTTTCCACTAACATGCTCGTAATATATAATTCGTATCCTTGATCAGTTCGTTTACTTTCCTCTCAATCTGTAACCTTATCGAACTAAAAAGAATGGCTAAATCTATTCTGAAGAGCCTCGAAGTGTAACATAATGGCCGAGGGATTTCGGTTTATGCCTTTGAGTTTAGTCAGGCTGAGAAACTTTCGGCTCAGCACATGGGTTAGTTAGGTGCAACATTAACACAGATGTTCACACGCGTGCAGGCAGAGCGGATGTGTCACTTAGAGATGTCACAATAGCCCGAGATGGGAAACGGCGGCTAGTGAGTGCGAATGACGTCACGCACTGGAAGCGCGCGGAGGATTTTGGGAATTTGAAGAAAGTTAGTAGAGTTGAGACTAGACACCGGACGAGGAGGGTTGACTTTCGCTTGCTCGCGGAGGCCTTGAGGCAGGTGTCACACGTGTTGGGGGGGTGCGGATGAAAAAGCCAGAATAGAAAGATTGTGCCTCTAACTCCTTATGTCGAAGAACCTTTAAACTCAAAGGTAATAAAAAGTTTCGTACCAGAACAAAGAAGTCGTAAGTGTTTTTCGTGTTTCGAGATTCCTGTGTTCTATGTTATATATGTAATGAACAGTCTATGTAAGTTTCGCATAACCGTCTCTGGCTATGGTACAGATAAAAACAGCTGTTGTACGGTCACTCTCTTCTCATCTCACAAATCATCCAAGAAAGACGAGCAAGACATGCTGGGCAATGCTGGGTAGGTAAGAAAAAATTCATAAACGGTGTTCTGCCATGGACTCCTACGCGTGGACACACTTGTATGGGCTGACCAGTACGGATTTACATTCATCAGCTTCTGTGCGGACATTTTGGTGCCGTCTAGAGGACCTGCTAAAAGTGATGACTGGTAGGAACAGATTGAGAGAGAGAGAGAGAGAGAGATTTGCCATGTCACGTTATTTCACTACGTGGCGATATCCCGTAGATGGCTCATGTTATATAATTAAGGTAAGGATTAATTATATAATTTTTTTTTCGTTAATCATATTTTTTTTATTTAGTTTTGTAAGACTTTGAACTATTCATTGTAATAAAGGGTTTCGTACCTGAACTGAGAAGTCGTTACGTGTTTTTCGAATTTCGAGATTCCTATGTTTGATGTTATATATATATATATATATATATATATATATATATATATATGAACATTATATGTCCATTTCACACATAGCCGTATCTGGCTATGGTACAGAAATTCTCCTTTGAGATTTCAAGGTTGGTTGGTTGATTGGATTTTATGGCATGTCAACCCTAACTGGTTATTTAATGCAAAATTCTGTTTACACACACCCACAGACAGACAGACAGACAGACAGACACATATATATATGATCTGTAAACGAATAGTTAGTTAATGACATTTTAAAACGAACTAGAGCGCATTTGTTTGCACACAGTTAAATGGTTTCAAGTATTTTTATGCAGCAGCAACGATTTAATTCAATACCAACCATTTGTTTGCACACTGTTAAAATGGTTATACATATGATTTGTAAGTGAATTGTTGGCGGGTAATCTTATTTTTAGATGAGTTAGAGCTAATATGTTTGCATACAAGTATTATTATTGTTTGCACACGGTTAAATAGTTTCATGTATTGCTATGTAACACCAATAAATTTATTCAGTATTAATTGTTTAGTTGCACATAGTAAAGTGGTTTCTAGTAATGATCAAACTCATAGATTTATTTGCACATAGTTAAATGGTTTTTAAGTATTGCTTTATGATACCAATAATTCAGTTTTTGAATAAAATTAAATGGTTCAAGTATTCATATCTAACAGGAATAATTCTATTAAGTATTAATCCTTTGTTTACACACACTTAAATGGTTTCAGGTTTTACTTTCTAAAACCAACGGCTATGTTATACCAATATTTCAATTTAGGCCCACAGTTAAAGAGTTTCAAGTATTGCTATTCAACTCAAATAATTCTATTTAACATCACCGGTTCATTTTTACACAGCTAAATGGTTTCAAGCATCTCTATGTAACACTAACAATTCAATTTAATATCAATCATTTATTTGCACACAGTTAAATGGTTGAACCTTTCTATTTGATCCATAGATAAGACCAGTTAAAACCATTCCGAGTCAGAGTGGACTTGGGAGTAATGGCAATGCAAGGCTAGTCCACATCACCCAGAACTCAACGACTGGAGCCTCACCATCCGATAGTTTTGTGTCATATCCAGAACACTCGTTTACAAGTGGGGTTTACCCCTCAGCAGAGAGACAGTTGGCGTATTTTACAGCCCCAACCCACTGGGCTAAGATTTCAATTACATAAATTTGTAACTACTGTTTATGATCAGATTCTTTGATGTCCACAAGGCATTAAATATTATCAGCAGACCTTGTTTCATGACTGACCAGCAGAAAGTTTGTGTCTAAAAAAAATCTATTAATTTAACCAAAAAAACAACGGAAGCAGAACAATCAAACATCAGTATAAAAATTATCAACACTATGTCAGTGAGGTTTAGAATACCCTGCAGAAGGGTAAGATCAAGTTTATGACTCAAAACTGGATAGTGAGGCCTTAGGTTTAGCGATCTGGAGAGTGTGCAGTACGCCTTCATTGCCATTACTACCAGGTCCACTGTGACCCGAAGTAGTAGTACTTTTTAGGATCTCATATAAGGGTTGAAGAGAAATAGTGTCCTGAGTATGATTTTAAACAGCATCTGATGGTGAGGCCGAAGTCCTGAAGCTTTGGGGAGTGTGGAGCACTCCTTCATTGCCATTACTACCAGGTCCACTCTGACTCGAAGTGGTAGTACCTGATAGGATCTAATCTAGGGTTTAATTAGATTCGTTTAAAAATTAATCGTATTTAATGGGACCGTGTGCAAAAATATCCAAAATCCTCTTTAGAAATAACTATAATTATTTGTATTACATAGAAATAAGAGAAAACAATTTGACTATGTGCAAAAAAAAAAATAGCTCAGACTCATTTAAAAATGTAATCTACAAAATGTGTTTAAAAATCATATCTTTAATATATATGTTTAAAAAGGATTTGGCATAAAATTAATGGTTGAAAGGCCATAAAACCAAAACAAACCAAATCCTATATATTTAATATATATGTATAAAGAGAATTTGGCATTAGATAACCTACAATAGTTGATATGCCATAAAACCCAGCCCAAGGAAATCATATTTATTTAATATGTATGTATAAAGAGAATTTGGCATTAGATAACCAACAATGGTTGATATGCCATAAAACCAAACCCAACCAAATCATATTTATTTAGTATATATGTATAATGAGAATTTGGCATTAAATAACCTACAATGGTTGATATGCCATAAAACACAACCAAACCAAATCATATATATTTAATATATACGTATAAAGAGAATTTGGCACTAAATAACCTACAATGGTTGATATGCCATAAAACCCAACCCAACTTAATCATATCTAATATATATGTATAAAGAGGATTTGGCATTAAATAACCTACAATGGTTGATATGCCATAAAACCCAACCAAACCAAATCATATATATTTAATATATATGTATAAAGAGGATTTGGCATTAAATAACCTACAATGGTTGATATGCCATAAAACCTAACCAAACCAAATCCTATATATTTAATATATATGTATAAAGAGGATTTGGCATTAAATAACCTACAATGGTTGATATGCCATAAAACCCAGCCAAACCAAATCATATATATTTAATATATATGTATAAAGAGGATTTGGCATTAAATAACCTACAAGGGGTTGATATGCCATAAAACCGAACCAAACCAAATCCCATATATTTAATATATATGTATAAAGAGGATTTGGCATTAAATAACCTACAAGGATTTGATATGCCATAAAACCCAACCAAACCAAATCCTATATATTTAATATATATGTATAAAGAGGATTTGGCATTAAATAACCTACAATTGTTGATATGCCATAAAACCCAGCCAAACCAAATCATATATATTTAATATATATGTATAAAGAGGATTTGGCATTAAATAACCTACAATGGTTGATATGCCATAAAACCTAACCAAACCAAATCCTATATATTTAATATATATGTATAAAGAGGATTTGGCATTAAATAACCTACAATGGTTGATATGCCATAAAACCCAACCCAACCAAATCCTATATATTTAATATATATGTATAAAGAGGATTTGGCATTAAATAACCTACAATGGTTGATATGCCATAAAAACCAGCCAAACCAAATCATATATATTTAATATATATGTATCAAGATGATTTGACATTAAATAACCTACAAGGGGTTGATATGCCATAAAACCCAACCAAACCAAATCCTATATATTTTATATATATATATGTTGATATGCTATCGAACTGTTTTGGTCAAGGGGAGGTTCAAATTTTAACACGACTCGGAAATGAGTGATAAGGAATATATTGAGAGAAAATAGTACATACGTAAACGATAGCTGGGAGAAACCCCCTCCTCAGCTGAACACAATCCTGAATATTACTGTTCTTGGTGACTGCTTGCTGAGACTGCTCCGAGATCGCGCAGAAGAGAGCTTAGTCGGTATATGTCACATGAAGGCGTGTCCATCAGTAGGGGATACACTCCAACACAAACACAACCAAATCCTATATATTTGATATATATGTATCGAGAGGATTTGGCATTAAATAACCCACAATGGTTGATATGTCATGAAACCTAACGAGAGAGATAAGATCACACCACAACGGGTGTCCTGTATATGATCCTAAACATACTGATGGTGAGGTTCCAGTAATGCTGGAGCTATGGGGAATGCGGAGTACCTCTTTATTCCATTGCTCCCAGGCCTACTGTAGCCCAGAGTGGTAGTACGTGATAGGGTCCTATATATGGGTCAAATAGAACTAAACTGCATGTTTATGCTAAAGAGAATTGCTTGAAATAGGACTGTTTTGACATTTAAACTGCCAACTTATGCTAAACTGAATTGTTTGAAATAGAACTGTTTTGACATTTAACTGTGAGTAAACAAAAACTACACTCATACTAAACTGAATTGTTTGAATTAGAACTATTTTACTCAACTGAATATCTTGAAATAGAAATGTTTTTGACACCTAAATTGTGTACTTATGTTAAATTGAATTGTTTGAAATAAACCTGTTTATGAGTATAAACTACTAACTCCAACTTAAAACCAAAACACTTGCCAGGAAACTTGAAAGGATCCTAATAAAATTATATAGAAAAAATGTGTCTTTATTATTTAATCAAACATGCTTAAATGAAGGACTGTTGCCTAACCACACACACACACACACACACACACATATACACACACACACGTGCACACACACACACACACACACACACACACACACACACACACACACACACACAAACACACACATATATATATATTGGAATAAACAAAATTGTTTTAAAAGTTTTTTCATAATACACAAAAGTCCTCAAATACTGATTAGTTGGGCAGAATAACACACACACACACACACACACACACACACACACACACACACACACACACACACACACACACATATATATATATATATATGAAAATGCACAAATATAAAAAGTGCAACGTTTTTTGAGGATGATTTCATTTTATAATTGAAACATTAGTCAACATTAAACGTTTCGTTGTTTTGTTAAACGTTAAACCTTCATCAGGACGTTTTTAAAGGTGATGATGTAGGTAAATTCAGAAAATACAATATCACATATTCAAACGCTCTGATGAAGGTGTAATGCTTAAAAAACCGGGACATTTTACGTTGGTTGATCTTTTAACTATAAATAAAACCATCCTTTTTTTCATATTTGTACATTTTCATACCGTCGGATTTATATCCATTTTCCCTCACACACTACACACGCGCACACACACACACGTATATATATATATATATATATATATATATATATATATATATATATATATATACGCACACACGCGCGCGCCCACATGCACATATATCCACGCATACAGACTTAAACACACTCACGCACACCTAGATACATACACCTTGAGGTTGACGTTGATGCTGGTCTTGCCCTCGTGATTGGTCGGCATATTATTCAAATGTTTAATCTCTTTTCGTCACTGAGTATACGAAAGCATATTTTCATTAGAAAGGTAGAATGCAAAAGTGCGCACACACACACACACACACACACACACATATATATATATATATATATACATACCCACCTCACTCATCCCCCACATTCCACCACTCAATCATCATACGTACATATATCAAAAAAGAAAGAGAGAAAGTTACTGCCACACACACACACACACACACACACACACACGCACTCACACACACACATACACTCATATATATATATATATATATATATTAGATATCATGCTTAAGAGAGAGAGGCAGAGGGAGAGAGAAACATGTATATTGATATAAAGAAGGAAAGATAGAGACATACACGCGAAAAAATATACAAATACACGCTTAATATATATATATATATATATATATATATATATATATATATGAAGGCAGCAGAAAGTCCTGATGATGGTTACTGAAACCGAATCGTTAACGTCGACTTTACATCATAATATATTCACCTATTTGGATTATGTTTTTTCTGCTACCTTCATACAATCGGATTTCATCCATATTAACTTTCATATTTATATATATATATATATATATATATATATGTAAAAGCATCAAATTGATAGAAACGCCCGCAGTTAAAATAAACCATATACTGTTCATACGTACATATCTACACAGAAATCTAAAACACATCAAAGTAGACGACAGACATCGCAAGGCGAACGTACTCATAAAAAAAGATTGTAATAATTATAATAGACGTTTTTTTCTGTGCTGGACAAACATACATCGTGAATAACGTGTGCCAAGCATCATCGAATGTTAGCAATTCCATCTTAAATGATTATTATTCAATTCCTTTCATATAACAACATGGCCTTTCGGAGTGCAGTATGTAAATAACAAAAATCATGGCTAACAGCCTAATTTTCTGTTATTCTTTAAAATCTTTTAGTTCCAGCGATTCAAAATTCATCCTTATCAAGACATACAAACAACACAGATAGCCACAACATTCTCTTGTAATTCGTCTTAATCTGCCATCGTTCTTGGTATGTCCTCTAGACGACATCCTCACAAAGGTGTCCTCACAAAACTGTCTAAAACGTTTGTGTCCATCAATAGGAGTTAATAGAAGAATGTCTTTTACGTCGTCCTTACTTCTCCAGCAGTACCCCCGCATGTCTTGTTCGTTTTATGGAGATGGTTTGTGAGATCCTGTTTACCCAACCCCTCCGCTCGGGCAGGATATGACACCAGGTCAATTTTTAAGCGGAGTTTAACAGGTTTGAATTCAGAGTTTTCCTTCTCCTAGACTAGTTGCCTCACCAAGGCTGAAGAACCTAGTCTGTCCTACTATTTACCCATAGCTGGAGGGAGAATAATTGGATTCATACCTTTCCAAGGGTATTAGTGCTATGTGAAATGCAATCAGTCTCGTCCAGGATTTGAACTCCTGTCGCCGTGTCCAATTCCTACGACGATAACCATTACACCACGGGCACACCCTTTTTTACCCAACCCCTCCACTCGGGCAGGATATGACACAAGGTCAATTTTTAAGCGGAGTTTAACAGGTTTCAATTCAGATTTTTCCTTCTCCTAGACTAGTTACCACACCAAGGCTGAAGAACCTAGTCTGCCCTACTATTTACCCATAGCTGGAGGGAGAATAATTGGATTCATACTTTCCAAGGGTATTAGTGCTATGTGAAATGCAATCAGTCTCGTCCAGGATTTGAACTCCTGTCGCCGTGTCCAATTCCTACGACGATAACCATTACACCACGGGCACCTCCATACTACGGTTTGTGAGATGGGAAGTAAGTGATCGAACAGCTGTTGTTTTGTAGGTTGCTGCTTCTAGGATTTATTAAAAATGGCACGCAGCATCTTTATGTAGTTCCAATCTAGCTTTTCTTGCAAGCGTTTCGTTAGCGTCTAAGTGGTGCAACCATACCGCAGTACTGACACAGCTACGGCTTGGAAAAATTCCCAGTTCATTTTATCAGAGAGATCAGATTTGTGTTTTATCTGAGTTCAGTTAGAGACTAATGTTTCTTGCTGCCTGCTCCCGGCAAAGCAGCAGAAATTCGGCTTGAACAGGGAAATTTGCAAAGAGCGCTAGATCAGATGTAGAGTCCTCATCGAAACAAAACGGGAATTCTTCGAATCTGTGGTCGTCTCACTGCTACTGTATAGCTGCACCACTATAATATGACGCCCGGAGAAAAAGCTACCCGGGAATAAACAAATCCCTGAAGCAGCTTACTAAAAGGCTTTACGTTTATTTATCTCTTATCTCGCAAGCCATTCAAGAAAGAAATCTGTGCAGATGGTACGCCTTGATGATGAGAATGAATCATTGGATATTGTTGAAACGTTTACCAATTGAGATTCCAGTCGAAGAATCGGTAAAAGTCGTTTGGCATTTATCAACTATTGAAGGAGATTCAATTCTAATCTAATCACGACTTTCCGAAGGCCAGTCATATATATAAACATCGTAGTATAATCATTTTCAATAAATTTCGCCAACAAACAATGACTATAATGAGTGAAATAAAGCACATTCCGATGATAAGAGACAGTGGCACAATATACGCGACAAATATATACAAAAAGGACATTTGATTGTAAGCAGAGATACTTTCAACAATACGCTTACGAAAAATCTTGGGAATAAAACAAACATGAAAAAAGACTCAACGTAACCATCATCAAAAATGATATCCAAAATGAGAACCAATTGTCGAACAATATATATATATATATATATATATATATATATATATATATATATATATATTATTAAGGGAATATAAAAACCCGCGCAGAAATTGAAAGGAGTAAAGCACTTGACAAAATACAATCACGTTCTTAAAAAATAGTGAGTTTTTGAGTTAGTCAACCAACAGGCAGTGAAATAGGGAGACTCATTGACAGTCTTAATGGGGTGCCCTTTAAAACACTGCACTTGACTGCCTGTATACTTATAAAATCTGCAATATTCATTCGGCATTTACTTAAAAAAAAACAGCATTAACTCCAAAAATATTTTGAATTTCACCAGCCGAGGCCCTGAGCTTTCAGGTTTGGTTTGGTTTGTTGGGTCTCATGGCATATCAACCTTTGTGGGGTATTTAACGCTAAATAATCAGTTCTATTTAAAACAATCCAGTTTAGCATGAGTACACAGTTTAATTGTCAAAAACATTTCTATTTCAAACTATTCGAACCGTTATATATAACAATTCAGTTTAGTGTAAGTACAGTTTCAATGTCAAAATAGTTCAATTTAAAACAATTCAGTTTAGCAAAAGCACGAAACTGTGTTATCAGCCCTGGTTGGCGGCTGATGAGGGCAGGGTATCGCACGTACTTTCACACGTTTATGATATATATATATATATATATATATATATATATATATATATAGGTATTATTCGGTCCAGTTAAACCGGAGTTGGGGGGAATACCATCAGGAGAAAAAAACATTCAACATTCAACATTTAAATTTTCCTGGTAAAGAGCTCAATGTAACTGACATTACTGAGCAATAATTTCTTTAAGGATAAAATAAATCAGAAAAGATTTTATTTCATTTTATTCATAAGATCTGAAGAAGTCCAGTTAATTTTTTTCGTGTTTTTTGATTTTATCAAAAACACATAACAGGATGGAAATAAATTTATAATCCTAATGTGACCGGTTTTGTTTTTTCTTAAAGATATATATATATATATATATACCCTAATCGTTTCTGTATAAGACGCAATATTTTAATATTTTTTCAGACCAAAATAAGGGGTGTGTATTATACTTGAGAACTATGTAAATAACTTTCTTTTCAGCCACATACATACCTCACCATACTTAGGGCCTGATGGCGAAAATTAAGTTAAATTTATCACCCAAGCTAATGCATTTTATGCCCTTACAGAGAAATATCCATTGGAATGTGTATTTGTTTATAATTTTCTTTCATTTGATATAAAATTATTTTCACCGCCATATTGTTGCATTTTTGTGTGAACATGTCCATGTGTTATCTCTAAATAATGGGTAAATTTTGTGTTTTAGCACAATGTAAACTAAATAAATTCTTATTTTTAGTTGTCTAAATTTCTGAGTCGAAGCTTGATGATTTTTATCATTAAGGGTTTTCGGACAATTGTTTTCATCTTTATTTTTATTTCCACAACGTTTCGGCCGATATGTCCTCCGACCTTCTTCAGGGAACCTTCGCGGAACTTCGAACTTGACCCTTTATTGATCCATGGGGGTCCTGAACTGTCCAGCAGGACACATAGCGTAACGGTTATAGGCGTTAGTTCTCTAAGCTTCTAATGAGACAATCATCTGGAGGTTGCAGGTTCAATCTTGACTGCAGGCGAGTAACAATACAGGAATACTTAACACTTGTACCCGGTTATGGCTAACGGAATCAGAACAGGCGACCCTCGTGGATTCAATAAAGGACGTAGTTCGAAGTTCCGTGAAGGTTTCCGAGTTCGACAAACACCTGAGGAAGGCCGGAGGACATATCGGCCGAAACGCTGAGGAAATAACAATATTGATGAATATTATAGTCCGAAAACCCTTTATGATAAAAATTCTTATTTTTAGTCGGTGCGAACCGATAAAAAAATGAATACATGCTAAACCTTGGTAAAGTTTAATTGCTTTAAATTCTAAAAAATCAGT
The DNA here is from genome assembly GCA_963585895.1 of Sepioteuthis lessoniana. Taxonomy (NCBI): domain Eukaryota; kingdom Metazoa; phylum Mollusca; class Cephalopoda; order Myopsida; family Loliginidae; genus Sepioteuthis; species Sepioteuthis lessoniana. Next base: position 101,043 of record CAUZXS010005855.1, read on the forward strand.
GCGTGTTATACACGGGAATTCTTTCCCAAAATTTCGTAGTGCGTGATATATACTGAGTGAGCGTTATACTGAAATGCTTACGGTATATGTATAATTTTTGAGAATTTATATTAAAGAATACAAAATAATGATAAAAAATATATTTTAATTATTGTAATATTACGGACGGGCGCTGTCGTTGAGTTGTGGCGACCTCAAGGTTGGAGAACGCGCGACCACATCGTCTGTCATCAATCACTGGGTATAGGGGTCTGACGATCAAAAATGTCACGAACCTCGCGCGTGCAGGCAGAATGACCTGTAGAGCTCAAGCGTGATTTTAATATAATCACGTGCTACACTATTGTTTTCACTGGTGTTCATCGAGACTTCGGTAACCTTCGAATTGATCCGTCAAATCGCTATATAAGAAATCAAGTAACGAGATTTTGGGCAGTTCAAGGCAGGTTTCTAAACAGGTTCAACAGAGGTCCATGACAACCCGACCCATGCCATACCCAGCCTGTCAACAATACGACTGATATGAAAGTATCAACAAGCCAGCTAGAACGACACCGCTGTTATCGTCAAGAAGAGGGAGGAGGAAGAACGCTATCGAACAAACTTTTTTAAAACTACAGCCCGCTGTTGTCCCCATGAATAAAAGCGACTACTATTTTCTTCCTTAAATTTCAAGTTTTGATTGTTTCTTTTCTGCGAACTCCTTTCTTTCAGACACAACGTATTTTTGTCCTATGTTACAGTTATGAGACACCGAGAGTATGTGGTCCTAGGTTATATCTTATTTAGCTTATAGATAAGTACTGCACTATTTGTAATATAATTACTTCAAAAGTTAATCCTTCTGGCTTAGTCAAGTTCCTTTGCAGATTTTACAAGTATTATGATTTGGTGGTTGTGTTTCAGAAATCACGCAACTAATTCTCCAAAAGGCATTTATCAGAAAAATAACTCATATATAGACGTATTCGGGAAAGCTGTTTAAAAAAAAGTTCTCAATTCTTATTTCACTGCTTGATTGTATCATTCGCTCAAAACTTCACCAAAAACAATAATCAGGTTTCGGGATGTTACGACATCATCACCAATAGCCACAACATAAGGTGTTTGTGGGGGGTGGGATATTGACAAACAAACCAACAGGACGACACAGAGTGTTGTTGATAATTTCTGTCGAAAAAAGCGGCTCAAAAATAACATGCACCGATTTGCGCATGCGCAAGAGTGAAGTCGACGGTCGGAATCCATCTTGGAGTTGCTTAGCTCGTCCCTTTTGCTTTAATGATGAGTTGGTAGTTTGCCGCCAATTTAATGACTAACTGCGTTTGAAATGGCAGCTGGGAAAGTCTCAGACTGACAAGAAAATGATGTTTTATGAAAATGCTGGTTTGCAATGGGAGGCAAAATAGATGTTTATTGAAAGATAAAAGTTATACATCATGAATTAATGGAAGAGAGAGTGAGAGGAGAGACACAGCTAAATGGAGATTAGAAAAAAAAAATGAGAGAGAATATAAAATGAAATAAAAAATAAACACTGAAAAGAGGGAAAACAAAATAGTGAAAAAGACCCAGGAACAAACAGAAAAAAAATTGGGGATAGATAGATAGATAGATAGAAAGAATAAGAAACAGTAGATAGATATGAAGAGATTATATATGAATAAATATAAAGTGACTGTGAGAGAGAGACAGGTAGACATATTGAGAGATAAGAATTGACTTAGATAGATAGATAGATAGATAGAATCAGAATGAGATAGATAGATAGATAAATAGATAGAATCAGAATGAGATAGATAGATAGATAGATAGATAGAATCAGAATGAGATAGATAGATAAATAGATAGAATCAGAATGAGATAGATAGATAGATAGATAGAATCAGAATGAGATAGATAGAAAGATAGAATCAGGATGACATAGATAGATAGATAGATAGATAGAATCAGAATGAGATAGATAGATAGGTAGATAGAATCAGAATGAGATACATAGATAGATAGATAGATAAAATCAGAATGAGATAGATAGATAGATAGATAGAATCAGAATGAGATACATAGATAGATAGATAGATAAAATCAGAATGAGATAGATAGATAGATAGATAGATAGAATCAGAATGAGATAGATAGATAGATAGATAGATAGATAGATTGAATCAGAATGAGATAGATAGATAGATAGATAGGTAGATAGAATCAGAATGAGATAGATAGATAGATAGATAGATAAAATCAGAATGAGATAGATAGATAGATAGATAGATAGATAGATAGAATCAGAATAAGATAGATAGATAGATATATAGAATCAGAATGAGATAGATAGATAGATAGATACATAGAATCAGAATGAGATAGATAGATAGATAGATAGGATCAGAATGAGATAGATAGATAGATAGATAGATAGGATCAGAATGAGATAGATAGATAGATAGAATCAGAATGAGATAGATAGATAGATTGATAGATAGATAGATAGAATCAGAATGACATAGATAGATAGATAGATAGGATCAGAATGAGATAGATAGATAGATAGATAGATAGATAGAATCAGAATAAGATAGATAGATAGATAGAATCAGAATGACATAGATAGATAGATAGATAGAATCAGAATGAGATAGATAGATAGATAGATAGATAGATAGATAGATAGGATCAGAATGAGATAGATAGATAGATAGATAGATAGAATCAGAATGAGATAGATAGATAGATAGATAGATAGATGAGATAGATAGATAGATAGATAGATAGAATCAGAATGAGATAGATAGATAGATAGATAGATAGATAGATGAGATAGATAGATAGAATCAGAATGAGATAGATAGATAGATAGATAGAATCAGAATGAGATAAAAGATAGATAGATAGATAGAATCAGAAAGAGATAAAAGATAGATAGATAGATAGAATCAGAATGAGATAGATAGATAGATAGATGGAATCAGAATGAGATAGATAGATAGATAGATAGATAGAATCAGAATGAGATAGATAGATAGATAGATAGATAGATAGATAGAATCAGAATGAGATAGATAGATAGATAGATAGATAGATAGATAGGATCAGAATGAGATAGATAGATAGATAGATAGATAGGATCAGAATGAGATAGATAGATAGATAGATAGATAGGATCAGAATGAGATAGATAGATAGATAGAATCAGAATGAGATAGATAGATAGATTGATAGATAGATAGATAGAATCAGAATGACATAGATAGATAGATAGATAGGATCAGAATGAGATAGATAGATAGATAGATAGAATCAGAATAAGATAGATAGATAGATAGAATCAGAATGACATAGATAGATAGATAGAATCAGAATGAGATAGATAGATAGATAGATAGATAGATAGGATCAGAATGAGATAGATAGATAGATAGATAGAATCAGAATGAGATAGATAGATTGATAGATAGATAGATGAGATAGATAGATAGATAGATAGATAGAATCAGAATGAGATAGATAGATAGATAGATAGATAGATGAGATAGATAGATAGAATCAGAATGAGATAGATAGATAGATAGATAGATAGAATCAGAATGAGATAAAAGATAGATAGATAGATAGAATCAGAAAGAGATAAAAGATAGATAGATAGATAGAATCAGAAAGAGATAGATAGATAGATAGATGGAATCAGAATGAGATAGATAGATAGATAGATAGAATCAGAATGAGATAGATAGATAGATAGATAGATAGAATCAGAATGAGATAGATAGATAGATAGATAGATAGAATCAGAATGAGATAGATAGATAGATAGATAGATAGATAGATAGGATCAGAATGAGATAGATAGATAGATAGATAGATAGATAGATTTTGAACAAGCTGAATTAAATAGGTAGATGTACTGGTGAATAGGGATAGATAGATAGATAGATAGATAGATAGATTGACAGACAGACAG
>CAUZXS010005855.1:112500-137500 GCA_963585895.1 Sepioteuthis lessoniana
GAGTCATGTTATCATTTTAATCTCCCCTTTACCATAACAATAAGTAAGTAAATAAATAAAGGGTACATATACATTGATTAGATTTGAATAGGACTTATTGATTGATTTTAATGGCATATCAACCCATCAAGGAGTACCCTATGTTTGGAAATTAAGGAATTGTGTTCATATTTAGATTTTTTGTGTAATTGTTTCCTAAGAGTTTTTTGTGCACACGGGTCAATCAAATTCGAATAATTTGCAAACAGACCTATTTGAACTATAGATAGGACTTGAGCAGTACCCTTTCAGGTCAGAGTGGACCTGGGAGTTATGAAGTTTAGGGTCATTATGCTAGACACACGACTTTTGGGATGATGGTATGAGCGTGTATAAAGATCTCTTGGCTATTATCATTATTTTACTCATTTGAGAAGTTTTCATACCAGCGTGAGCTGATGGTTTTCCACTGGAGGCTGAGCGACAGTAAATGGATGGTATCCACTCGAATTGTTATTTACAAGTCCTTCAATCCCTGTACTAAGCTTTTATGGACTTCCAAGCGCACCAATTACAATTGGTATCACCGTCGCTTTCATGTTCCATAGCTTTTTTTCAATTCTCTAGCAAGGTCCAGGTATTCATCTCTCTTTTCGCCTTCCTTTAATTTTATCCTGTTGTCAGCCGGAACGGCAAAGTCCACAATTCAGCTGGTTCTCTTTTTTTTATTCTATCACGTGGTCTGGTCGTCAAGCCGAGATCAGGTGATCCGTTTGTTTCTCAAAATCCCAGAGAAGTTTGTGCGTCTCATTTTCCAGGACGGACTACAGCTGTGCGTACACCATTTGTTTGTATAGTTAAATTCAAACTTCTTGCACAATTCTCAGTGGATCACCTTGCGCTACCAGTCCTGTCTCGTCTTATAATCTCTTTGCGCGAATTTACTGCATTCGCTTATTATGTGATTGATTGTTTCGCATCTATCAGACACGTCGTCTACACCTGCAATTTCGTTGTGTTTTGTCTATTCTTGCTTTAACAAAGTTTGTCCTTATGGCGTTGTTTTTTGAGTTACTATTAGAAGATATTCAGTTTCTCTTGTAGAGAAGAGGAAAATCTCGTATTTTGTTTTGGCGCGCTATTTAATTCAACACTGAATTTCACCCAATCAGGATGACATATCCTATTCAGCCCGGACCTTCATTTCCGGCTAGCAAAACGGGTGAGCGGCCAAACACACTCTCTTCGGCTTGAGACGGCGACCAGAACGGACGTGTCTCTGGTCGTCCCTGCTTAGCGATGCTTTTTAGTTAAACAAGCCACCCAGTGTGGACATATTACTGTGGCTTTAACCCTAGCAGCAGCAACATGGACACTCAGCGAGGGAACCTTCTAATTTATGGATTCCTTGCGTCTAATATATTTTAGACCAAAGAATCCCAGTTGAATATGAATTAGATACGTTCAGCATGCCTTCCACAAGCACCACAAAAATTTACTATGTCGATCCGAGCGCCACTTCGCTCTCGACAAACTCCCATTTCACCTCTGGTCACATTAATGGAGATAACGCCTACTCTCCCCAATTACCAGACACACAAAACTACACGGTGGCCTTGAATACTTCCCTCACACGTCCAACGACACGCTGCCATCTCAACATCCTGCTAAGCTATCGCGTCTCCAAAATCAACAAGCCTAAATACCACGAGTCTTGCAGCACCAAGAACAAACCGCCTCAAAGCTGCAAATAAAGAACTTTCGTTGTTGTGTTACTAAAGAATAGTTCCGCAATTCATTCGTGTGCCCAAAATATAGTGTAATTCCACAACAACCGCTATACTCTCTTAAAGTTTCCCTTTCTTAACCACGTCCACGTTTTTACGTATGAGATGTCGCTTGTTAGTCGCTTAAAACGTGCATAGAGGTGTTTTATTATTATTATTATTATTATTATTATTATTATTATTATTATTATTATTTACTCCTTTAGAGTTTTTCACATCAGTGTTAGCTGATGGTTTTTCACTGGAGTTTGAGCGACAGCAAGTCTTCTCAAGTCTCCAGGAGTCGTCTAAGGATTCTGGCCGTTCTCAGCAATACTCTCATTAGGATAGTCTCTACCCGTCTGCCAACTTCCAAGTCCTCCAGACCTTTTAATAATGCTTTTGTTATTGTGCCTAAAGCACCAATCAAAATTGGCACAATCGTTACTTTCATATTCCATAGCATTTTCAATTCTCTAGCAAGGTCGAGGTACTTATCCTTCTTTTCACATTCCTTCAGATTTATTCTGTGGTCCGCCTGGACGGCAATGTCGACAATTTTGCAAATTTTCTTTTTTTGTTGATTAATTACTTACTCCTTTAGAGTTTTTCACATCAGTGTTAGCTGATGGTTTTCCACTGGAGTTTGAGTGACAGCAAGTCTCCTCCAAGTCTCCAGGAGTCGTCTCAGGATTCCGGCCGTTCTTAGCAATGCTGTCGTTTGGATAGTCTCTACCCGTCTGCCAAATTCCAAGTCTTCCAGGCCTTTTAATAATCCTTTAGTCATTGTGCCTGACGCACCAATCAGTGGTGGTTTATCATTATTATTATTATTATTATTTACTCCTTAGAGTTTTTCACATCAGTGTTAGCTGATGGTCTTTCACTGAAGTTTGAATGACACCAAGTCTCCAGGACTCTTCTCAGTGTTCTGACTGTTCTCAATAATGTTGTAGTTTGGATGGTCTCCACTCGTCCGCCAACTTCCAAGTCCTCCTGTCTCTTTAATAATCTCTTAGTTACTGTACCAAAAGCACCAATCACAATTGGTATAATTATCACCTTCATGTTCCATAGTTTTTTCAACTCTCTAGCAAGGTCGAGGTACTTATTCTTCTTTTCACATTCTTTCAGTTTTATTCTGTGGTCAGCCGGGATAGCAAAGTCGACAATTTTGCAAATTCTCTTTTTTTGTTGATTATAATAAGGTCTGGTCTTCTAGCCGAGATTAGGTGATCAGTCTGTATGTCAAAGTCCCATATGTGTATCATTTTCTAGGACAGATACTGGGTTATGCATATACCATTTGTTGGTATGGTAAAATTTCAATTTCTTACACGTCTCCCAGTGGATCACCTTGCCAACCCAATCGTGTCTAGTCTTATACTCCTTCTGTGGTAATTTGTTGTCTTCGCTTATTATGTGATTGACGGTTTCATCTCTGTCACCGCATAGTCTACATTTGCTATTTTGTTGCGTCTTATCTATTCTCGCTTTAATATGATTGGTTCTTATGGCGTTATTATTATTATCATAGAGTTTTTCACATCAGTTTTAGCTGATGGCCTTTCACTGGAGTTTGCGATGTCAAATTACAGCTTAATCATAGAACTTATGAATAATAGTTAATTTATAAATCGTAAACTATAATAAATTCATTAACTTAGAAATTATAATTAATCAATAACTTATTGATTATAATTAATTTATTACTTATAAATTGAATTAATTCATTGAATTAGAAATTATAATTAATCTTAACTAATTAAATTAGGAAAATTTATATTCAGAAGTCATTTTCTAAATGAAACTAATGTTTAATATGAGTGGGAAGGAACAACTTCTATAATGTTAATATATGATTTATAATTGGATGAGACCAGTGTGTGTGTGTGTGTGTGAGAGAGAGAGAGAGAGAGAGAGAGGGGGAGAGAGAAAGTGAGTGAGGGAGAGAGAAAGTGAGGGAGAGAGAAAGTGAGAGAGGGAGAGGGGGAGAGTGAAAGTGAGAGAGAGAGAGAGCTAAGAAATAAATGAAATATAAACCTTCAATGACAAACAACAACACTACCCACAAAAAAGCAAATAAAAAGCACCCCCCAAATAACACCCCTCCAAAAAAACAAAACAAAAACAACAAAAAACAAAACAAAAGATAAACAAAACAAAAAAAACCCAAACAAACAAAAAACAAACCAAAATAAACCAAAATAAAACAAAAATAAACAAAACAAAAAACAAGAACAAACTAAAAGAAAAATTGAAGTTTTGTGAAGAAATATTTTCTTTTGTCGGTGAATAAATCTTAATTTTGCGCCACCCACTATTATGTTTTTTTTAATGGATTGTTTGATTTACTTTAAGCCTTACACGTCGAATTCACGATATGGTCAAAGCTAATAACAAAACCATTGCAGCTGGAAATAATTGCAAAAGATATTAGTCAATCAATCGCTTATTTCAAAATACTGAATGACTCAAAAGTTTTTTTCATAATTTTGGTATACACTAATTTGTGGTAGCATATCACGTGACTGAAGCAGTTTAAGCCGTTGAAAAAGCACCCGCAATGGTGGTTGGTAGTATTGTGGTAGTTGGTGCGTTGACATGTTGTGCATTGCTTCACACCGTGAGTGATTTAAAAGTCTTACAGATAAACGTGCTGTGTAGCTTAATCCGAGGCATGAGTTTGAAATCGGATATCACACCATCGAAGCAACACACACAGACACACACACACACAAAAAAAAAAAAAAAAAAGGAAAAAAAAAAAACAATTTGCTGCGCGAAAAGGGAAGAATGTTTCGATGATCGCAGCCCAGTATGTATTTACCAACCCGTCCGCACGGGCAGGATGTGACACAAAGTCAGTTTTCAAGTGGAGTTTAACAGGTTTGCATTCAGAGTTTTCCTTCTCCTAGACTAGTTGCCTAAACCAAGGCAAGAGAACCCAGTCAGTCCCACTGTTTTATTTATCCATACCTGGAGGGCGAATTAGAGGATTTATATCTTTTCCAAGTTTATCAGTGCTATGTGAAATGCAATCCCAGTCTCGTCCAGGATTTGATCTCGCATCGCCTACGACCTAAAGGCACCAGAATTTGTAAATGGTTCAGGAAATTACGCTTGGGTTTCAAAAATCTTGACAATTAGAGAGCATCAGACAGTTTAAGAATCATGGATTCCGAGGCTGTGGTACAAGCCATAGAGGCAAATCCGGGAGTATCATTTGAAGAGTATCAGGAGAGCTTGTTATCTCACTGTCCAGTTTGTTCCGTCTCCTTGACGACCTCGTCGAAAGTATCAGGAGTTGTTGAATTGTACCATATGTTACTAAAATATTGCAAAACTTTTGATTCACCTTATTTCGAAAACGTGTTATCAAAAAATGCAATTAAAAATGAACAATAAAAATAATCATTCATTTTCAGTGTTTCTGATCACCTTTCTTTATCGATAAGCGATTTTGAAAGCAACTTATGAAAATTAGCTAACCCTCATTAGCATAATGCATCCCTTTTGTCAAGTTATATCGCAAGAGGCGGTCCTTGAGCATTCAGACAAACAAGAATGGCGTCGCCTACATGTGTGACACTGCGCAAAGTTCTGTTTGTAAACTAAGAGTTTTCTGGCAGCTACTGTCTCGATTCAGATCAGAACTATCGCCTCCAGGCTTTCGTGTTGAGTCTGATGCCATGTGGGAGAAGGAATAGAGACTTTACATCACCATCTAATAAATGGACACGGCGACCCAAGTTGAAATCCTGAGACGAGAAGAGACGCTTTCATTGTATTGCGAAGGGCATTGGCACAAATTGAATCAATGATAGTCTTTTTTCTTCGACAATACATGTAACGCTATTTGCGCACCCACACACACACACACACATATATATATATATATATTTTAGTTTACGAGATCTTTCAAGATCACTTAAAAAAAGAATATTTGGACACCCTAGAGCCTTGAAAATACATGAGCATCTCAGTTCATTCGTAAATAATCAAGATTATCATAGCGTGCGTTTGACTCTCTCGTCATGTATCGTTATCGGCCATCGCACTTTGTAGGTCTTCTAGATGACATCCAGTATTCGCACAGTGCTGATGAATATAAGTTTCGGTTGGTTGGCCAACACTGGTGTGTCTATGCGCAGGGATCAATAGGAGAGCGTTGGTTTGTTTGCCTTTCTTGGATAGTTTGTGAGATGGGAGGAAAATGGCTGCACAGCTAGTTTTGTAGGGTGCTGCTTCCAGGATTTGATAAAAATAGCACGCGGCATTCTTGTGTAGTTCTCTCTAGCTTTTTCTCCAAGCGTTTCGTTTAGAGTTCGAGTGGTGGAACCATACAGTAGTACCGATATGGCTTCAGCTTGGAAGAATTACAGTTTTATTTTTCGAAGTTGGAAAAGTAAAGTTGGCGACCTTAGTCGAGGGTGACCCTAAGGCTCCCTTTTCTATAGCTACTACACTGAGGTGTAGGGGAGGACGCTACTCCATTCCCTGGATTGCTCCACTTTACCCTTGATCCGTACATTATAATACTGAGTGTTAAGCAAGGCGGCATCAAGTACCATTTTTTGAGTCTTTGATATGACTTGACCTGGGATTGAACCCCAGTCTCCCGGGCCGTTGACGAACACTCTAACTGCTAAAACAACAGAAAACGTGAATGAAAGATTTGAGCATGTTTGGATGTTACTCTGGGGACAGATTAAAATTCATTTTGATAAAAACCAAACGATCCGTCACATCATGGTCTTTGAGTTGTGTTAAGTCTCTATTCTTGGCCTCAGACTCAACGCGAAAGCCTGGAGGCGACAGTTCTGATCTGAATCGAGACGGTAGCTGCCAGGAAACCCTTAGTTTACAAACAGGACTTTGCGCAGTGTCCCACATGTAAGCGACGCCATTCTTGTTTGTCTGAAAATGATTGCGACCACATCACCCCAGATATCTGTCCGCCTAACGTTCCAGATTGCAATCCCCTTTGATTATAATGTGTTGGATAGAGTCGAGCAACCGACCAACAAATGCCCGAGTATCACCTAAAATATACTAAAGACCAAGCTAACCGCAGCATTTATCAAATCAAACAAGGAGACCGTCGAAAAGGTTTGCAGGGGATTATGAAGTCGTTTCGAGGTCCTGATTGAAGTCAAGAGGGATTTCTTTGAAGAAATTTAATCTATAGCGTTCCAAGATATTTTCTTGTAATTCTGGTAAATATATCTGATTAAATGGTAGATGTCAGTATTATTTCCATTTTTGCGTTATTTAGATGTCAGTTCACCATTGCACCGTATAGAAATGAAATGCATTTAAGCAACCAAAACAACTAATATATTTTTTTCTTCAATAATAATCTTTAGTTATATTTTATTGTAAAAATGATTAAATTCTCACAGAGAATTTTTAGAATCGAAATACTAAACAAATCTGTTACTATAATGATTATAATCAACAATTCCGTTACCCCCTATATATATATATATATATATATATATATATATATATATATATATATATATATATATATATAAGTGTGTATGCGTGTGTTTTGTCATATCTTATTTAAAATTACAAAGATCTTTGTACATATTTTCTTTTGGGCGAGGGAGAAGTCACAACGATAGTTGTAGGTTGTTTAAAGAGGTTTGAAAGTACACCGACCCGGACACACACTCTCTCTCTCTCTCTCTCTCTCTCTCTCTCTCTCAATATATATATATATATATATATATATATATATATATATACTTTAGGAAAAACAACAAACCGGTCCCATAGGATATGAAGAAGTCCTGTTAAATTTTTTTCGTGTTTTTGAAATTTTCAAAAACGCGTAACAGGATGGAAATAAATTTATAATCCTAATGTGACCGGTTTGTTGCTTTTCTTAAAGAAATTATTGCTCTGTAATGTCTGTTACATTGAGCTCTTTACCTGGAAAATTTAAATGTTCACTCTTGAATAGTTTTCTTGTCCTGATGGAATTACTCCCAACTCCGGCTTAACTGGACCAAATAATACTTATATATATATATATATATATATATATATATTCGCTGTGTGAAGTGAAACATGTCAAAGAAATTATTTTAAAAACTTATTTTCATTTTTCTACAATTATATTTCTAGCCCTTACCATCCACAGACACAGACACAGATTCAGAGACATATTTGCTTGTCTGTCTTGATTGATTGATTGGTTGATTTGAAAAGCATGCTAATTCTTGCAGAACTATTTTATGTCGTGAGGTCACGGAATCGCATTCAATATATCTTCATGTTTATATCTTTGGTTAAGTTAAGGGATTTTTTTTTGCTTTTGTTTTGCACTGTTATCAATTATTCTTATCGAATACGAACAATTTTTAAAATAGATCGATGTACCCAAAGATAGGACCTTTACATGTACTACCAGGGTAGACCTGGAAGTAATGATAATGAAAAAGTATTGCTCACTCCTCAAATCTCAAAAAATAAAATAAAAATATTTCGAAGCGTAGTCTGATCGCCCTGCAGGGGATACAGCCAACGTTTTCTAAGCCCCAACTTACTCAATCGGCTGGGGTTGTAGAATACACCGATGGAATTTCTACAGAGGAGGAAGATCCCCCCTCCAATGAGTGTCCTGATTATGACACCTAACCATTTGATGGTGAGACTCTAGTTCTGGAGAATGAATTATATGGAGTACCCCTTCATAGCCATTACTCCCAGCTCCACAGTGTTCTTGTGTGGTAGTACTTGTTAGAGTCTCATTTGTCAGTCAAATAGAACTATTTAACTGTGTGCAAATAAAATTATTAGTGTTAGACAGAAATACTTGAAACTGTATGCAAATAAATGAGTCCTTGCTTGTTTAAAAATAACGTTACCTCCAAACTATTCGTTAACAAATCATATACATTAAAAATATACATGTATAAACAGTATTTAGTACCAAATAACCCGCAAAGGCTGATATTCTGTAGAATACAACCAACCAACCAACCAACCTAAGCCCCACAGAGAGAGCTTAATTCTTGGCTGCAGTTTAATTGTTGAAAAGTTTGGTAATTAATCTTACCTAATGATATCCGGTTTGGTTATACAATGTTCCTCTATGAATAATAAGATTTTGATATTCTTAGTTCAGGTGAAAATCCAGCTTTTAATTCAAAAAATTATGAGGGAGCCCTTTTTAATTGACGGGACGATATATATATATAAATATATATATATATCCTTGAATTGATTAAAATGATTTAAAAAGTGATATTTCAAGCTCGCAAAAAAGACGTCTAGATCGTTAGAATGGGTTTTTATTTAAAAGGACGTAATTTTATCTTTAATAGAAAGTGAGGTATTGTGAAATAATTGGGAAGGGAGTTTCATTCTGGGAAACGTTTTTCTGTTACTGCTCTTAGGGGAAGGTCAGAGTACCTTTTAAATACTCTCTGAATCTCAACAGGTTCTTGTGTACTTGAACTGAAAGAACAGAGAAGAGATTTCATCGGTAGAGTTATTTGGGACGGAGTTGAGGAAGAAGGTATTAAAGGCTGCCTGTCTGTCTGTACAGTGCTAGTTCCCAACTGAGAGGTCACCAAGTTGGAGAAGAGAACCTTACCTTGAGACGTCCAAAATGACCAATCTGAGAGTAAGAAAAGTAGACAGCTGTTTATACGACGATTTTATGACCACCACAATCCCGATGACCAATATTAATATAAAAAAATATTTAAAAAAAAACAAACAAATGACTTCTGGCTGAAAATGATTGCCACTTGGTTTTTCTCTTTTTTTTTTTAGTTGACAATACAAAAAAATCAATAAAAAAAAGATCGTCATAGAACATTTTACAAGAAAGCAACATCATTTCTTCGGAAATCCATTTTAAAAGTTTTTTTACGTTCCAAAAAGAGGAAGACATTGTCTTCTTCCGATAAGCGATCTTTGATGAAGGCTAGTGGTTCCCAAACTGTAGGCCGTGGCACACTACTGCGCAATGAGAAGCAGCAATATTATATTACAGGCTAAATAGAATAAAAAAAATTATCCCTATTGCCCTATAGCAACTTTGACAACTTCGAAGCACATCAATAAACAAGGAAACTAATAGGATCCATGGGTATGTTTCTCCCTGGAATGACCACCTATAGGAAAGAAAAAGCCATTGAAAAAAAAACAACCATTTTTTTTATTATTGACACAAATTTCAATGAAACTTCAATGGCTTAGAAACACATAGGAAGTGATTATTTTCCTTGATTATTAATCCATTACAATTAATATATCTTCAGATACAGTGATTTATCTCTTATAGCCTCAAACAGTTTCGATGATATTTTCCACTTTTCTCATAATGTTAGAAGAAAATATAAATTAATTAATGATAGCAATTCAATTTCTTTGCGATATCATAAAGTCACTGTACACAATCACCGTGTGCCACAATCTGACCTTTTTTCAAACTGCTTGCTAGTCATTACCGAAGGACTAATCGTAAATAAGGTTATAAAATGGGGGAAGAGAAAATTCTTAGATTTTTTTTCGTGTTTCAGATAATTTTATCTTTAGAAAATTACGATGTATAGCTACAAGTAAGAGAAATTTAAAAGCACCAACCAAGGAAAATAATCACTTCCTTTGTGTGTCTAAACCATTTAAGCTTCATTAAAATTTGCGGCAATAATAAAAAATGGTTAAATTTTTTTCGTTGTTACTTTGTCCTACTCTCTCTCTCTCTCTCTCTCTCTATATATATATATATATATTGAAAAAAGCTCCACTTAAACTGAACACAGTCGTATCATATTTCCATAAAACTTCGAGTCAAACCTTGTCAGTTTTTCATTTCCGGTTTACAATCCTTTTATTGAAATTTCCTCTGATATTTAAACTTATCACTTGGTCGAAAATCCCAGCTATGGGTTAAATAGTACCACTACTGTTCTTCTAGGGGAATAGCTTTGGCATTAAATAACCGACAAAGGTTGATATGCCATTAAACAAAGAAACCAAACCAAACCTTGGTCGAAAATATGCGACGAAGAATTGGTTTCTAGATCCAGTGAAGTTGGATTTAAAAACAAGGGTTATTCATGGACCCATTTTGGGCTTTTATAAGAGAAGAGTTCTCTTCAGTCTATAAACATACTTTATTTTGGAATCATTTTGAGATGAGGCTTCTTAATCTAGAATTAATTTTTAAAAATTTATTGCGGACTTTTTGTCCTCATCTTGGTAGTTTTTGTGTTGTTTCTTCTTTCACTACGTTTCTGTCAAATTTCACCTCTGGCCTTCTTCAGGTGATTTACCGCGACCTCGGATAGGAATGCTGAGTCTTGTAACCGTATCCCCAGTAATTACTGCCTTCCATAGTTGTTGTCTATCGCACCTTCGGGGCCCGTGGCACAGCGGATAGGGGCGTTGAATCTCTACGGTTCCAGGTGAGCATTGTCAGAAAATAGTGGTTTCAAATCCTACCCAAGCCGGCCAGAGGTTTACTTGGTCAAAAACGTGGTGCCATCAAGGGAAAGGAGTAGTGTTCTCTCCGACACCTCAGAGTAGTAGCTATTGAAAAGGGAGCTTTGGGTCGCCCTCGACAAAGGGAGAGAACTTTACTTACTTATCCATTGAAATGGTGCCAATGTATCTCCTTGCAAGACTCCAGCGACAAAGCTGAAGAAATCAGTGACACCATTGGGTGAGCGAACTATTTTCTTAATGTCTTCGTAGAAAATTTTTATAGAAGTAACAATTTCTTTTGTAAAACCATATTCTAGTGTAAAATACAGCTTGGCTCACAATATGAGACAAGGTAAAAAAAATTCTCACTGTGCCGTAAAAAAAAAAGTGATGCACCGGAAGAGAGTGACCTATGAACTGCATGATAGTTATTTCCGCTCGATGACGATCACACCTGCCATTCCGAAGATAGCGGAAGTGACGAATCCCAATGGTCAATAATCGAAAGAAATCGCGCAGGTGTGCTCGGCTGATAATATGGGACAAGGTGAAGGTCCCACTTCAGAGTGATGCACCGGAAGACAGTTACCTGTGAACTGCATGACAGTTATTTCCGCTCGATGTCGATCACACAGGCAATTCCAAAGATAGCTGAAGTGACACATCCCGATCGCCAGATATCGGAAGAAATTCCGGAGGCATGGAGGTGTGTCCATATCTCCGCGTGGGAGTTTGATGGTAATATAAGGCCGACGAATTGAATAGAAGTAGTGAAAAGGATCCCGCTGTTCACGAAACCTCTCTCGTCGTCACGCAGTGTGCGTTGTCTCGGCCATCGTCTACTTACATCGAAGAGTTCAAGCCTCATCGACGAACGATCCTAATTCCTCTCCTGACAGCTCCTACTTCACACAAGCGTCCGTCGAGAAAATAAATATATATTGTTATATATAAATTCCGCGTTGTCGTTTGTTTGACCAGAGAGCGGAACGTAACACTAGAAGTATTTGCTTCATCTTTCTTCTGTATATGCCATCATATGACTTGGAGAAATCTACAAGCAAAGATGTTGCTTCGATGGTTTTTTTTTGTATGTAGTCTTTCGGTGACTTGACGAATAGTCAGAATCAGAGAAATTGTGTATCGATCTCTTCAAAAACTGTTCCGATTTATTCCAAAAACTTTTTCAAATTCGTGTCGAATACAATTGAGAAGCAGGACAATGAATCTTAACAGTTATTGCTGTAAAAGCTAAACCTCTGTAGTTCTTACTGATTCCGAATTCACTTTTCTTGGGGAAGGGGAGGATGCAGGCTTTCTTTCCATTTCTTTTCAAAGAGGTATGTTGTCAACTTTAACTTGTTTTAATTTCCTGAATAAAAACGTAATGGCTAATTATTATTTTGCAATACTACTAGCCATTTTGAACAAATCCCGGAGGGACCACTCCACGAAACAAGAGCTGCTCGGCCACTTACTTCCCATCTGAAAAACTGTCTAAGAAAGACAAACAAGGTATGTGGGACACTGCTGTAGAAGCAATGATGAACTCAAAAGTGGTGTTCGTCAATGGACCCCACGTGTCAGTGTTGGCCGACCAGCAAGAACTTATTTATATCAGTTTTACGCGGACACAGTGTGTTGTTTAGAAGACTAGCCGGGAGCAATGGATAATAGGGACGGAGAGAGAGAGAGAGAGAGAGAGAGAGAGAGAGAGAGAGAGAGAGAGAGAGTCCGGGAAACCCGTACTGTTAGCGTGACTTGATCATGATTAATAGATTAATTTTATTTGCTAAAATGTATAAAAGCTTTTTTAAAAAAAATACTTTTTGAATTATTTGAAAACTTTAAAACAATCTTTTTAATAATCTCTTACTGTTTTTGACTTGTGAACAAATAAAAAAAGAGTTATTTTTAAATTTACGTACAAAATACGTCAGAATGTTTACCACGAACAAGAAAAGTTTGGGAACCACTGGCATAATCATGAATAGTTGGAAAACAAAAGATCGTCTCAAGAAGTCAGTTATTAAATATTTTAAAATTACATGAAGATGAGTGGAAATTGGTTTGTCAAACTCTTGAGGCGTTTTAAAGAAACCAACAAAGTTATTTACTTAAATATTGCAGATAATATCCATTCTAAAATTTACTAAGTTTTATTATCATTTTACAAGATACTCTTCCAAAACTAAATCACAATAAGGATTATTTACATGTCCCATAATTATCCGATACCTTGAGCCAAAAGAAGTTAAAGAACAAATAAATTAACTAAAAATTTTATTTTTCTTTTAAATATTGAAAAAAAAAAAAACAACAACAAAACAAATAATTAAGTCAAAATTAAGAAAAAATTATAAAAGAAAAAAATACTAAATTAGATTTATTTCTAAAATCATCGATGCTTCAATATACATATACAATTTCAAAATGACTGAAATTTGGATTATTATTATTATTATTATTATTATTATTATTATTATTAATAATAATAATAATAATAATAATAATAATAATAATAATCATGATAATAATATTAGTAGTAATCAAATGATGATAATGATGATATAACAACAACAGGGATGATGATGATGATGATGATGATGATGATGATAATTAAACTGATAATAAAAATAATAATGATAATAATAATGATGATGATGATAATGATAGCGATAACAACAATAAAACAAATACTAAAAAGAAATATATATTGATATAAGATTTGTCTGTTTTTGTATTTGCTCAATATGAATTCTAACCAACCACAGTTCATTTCAAATCAAAAACCGAATATATATATATATATATATATATATAAATAAGATGGTCCACGGAGAGATTTTTATTTTTTGAATTCATTCATTTTTAAATAAATAAAAAAAAAAAAAATACAAATCTCCCCGTGGACCATCTTATTTCAAATATATCCTTATTCTTTCTTTTGACCTACAACAACCATCTTTAAATATATATATATATATATATATATATATATATATATATATATATATATATATATATATATATATATATATAAATCGGTCCACAAAGGAATTTGAATGTAGTACCACATTCAAATTTTCTTGCAGACCTATTCATTCTTCTGAGATATTTACTTTTCTCTCATTGAACCAACAATATATATATATATATATATATATATATATATATATATATATATATATATAGTATAAGTATTTGAACAGGCCTCTTCAAATCGCTTGGTTTTGAAAGTTATTTGAGTCAACACGCATTTTCTGTTTTGTCATTATAAATCGTAAATTTCTGGAAAGCTATTTTTTTTTCCATAAAATTGAATATTCAAACCCCACCCCATCCATTTTCCCAATTTTTAAAAATCTTTTTTTTAGAATCCAAGGAGATTGATACGGTGAACCAGCAATATTTATTTTGAAGAATTGTCAAACTGGCAAGTTGAATTGTATCCTCATTTGCTTAAAATAGTAATTGTCTCTTGCTCTACGGCAATCTTCGGTCATGAAGAAAACGTTTTATGCTTGTTCAAATACTCATAGCCAGCATTTTCTTTTAACTTCACCATATATCAGTCACCATGATGACACGACAGAAATATCTCCCACGTTTTAAACTGATCCCACTGTAGTGCAATTGAAGTGGTAATCTTACTATTGTCTTTCCATAATTTTGTTCAGATGCGAACATTTCAGATTATGAACTGAACCGATGTACACTGTGTTTGCTGATAAACCTTTTTTTAAAGACAAGTGAATCATTTATTCTTACAAAAAGACCTTTTCGTGCTCCTTTCACGTAACCTCAGGATGATGCCGTTCAGGATAGAAAATTTATACTACTATTGGTTGAAAATCCTAACATTATAACAGAAAACGAGCGGTGTTCACCGGTTCAATTCTTCATCCTAAACGCTCGCATCTGAAAAAATAATGGAAATACATTCGCTAGATGGAGCTGCAATTGCCAATTACCTAAGTTTAAAATGTGGCAGGTGTACCTGGTACACGCTATATATGTAGACTTCAAATTCTCGTCAGGAAGAAAAACAGAAACATATAAAATTCGAATGCTGGAAAACAAAAATTACGAAGTTTAACCCAAGAAAATAGGTGCATTAAAAAAAGAAAAAATAATTAGATCCACAGATTTAAATAAGTATTTCGTGGCTAAGTAGTCAAAAAGAAAAATATCTGTGATGGGTGAAGACTTTAAGAAGTAAAAGAAAACACCTAAAATGATAGAAAATGGGGTAAGTTATTTTAAACTGCCAGAAACTGATAAAAAAAATTAGGAGAGTAAGAAAAGTAATAAAAAAAACTCCGAACAGAAAACTTCTACATGTTTAAGAACAGTTTTGAACTTGAGCAGGGTATTTAACTGACTTCTTACCAAGTCAAGGTGCGGCACAAGGTCATTTTATTGTTGGGGGATAGGCACGCACGAATCGAGATATGCACGGCTGTCACAAAAAAGCTTAATCCTTTTGGCATACCTCGTATTGGGGTGCTTCAGGCGCAAAGCAGCCCGAGGAGATGGCACCCTCGGGACCAGGCGATTCAGTCTAACAAGATTAACCCAGTACGAATGCCTAGCAGGCTGCGTGCTGATAAGCACGCACCAGGAGTAATACTGTTTGGAAGTTAAGCATTTATATCCTGAAGAATTGTTAGCCTTTTAAAAAATGCCAAATTAATAGCCGGAGTTATACAAAAAGTTGCCCGTGGTGTAATGGTTATCGTCGTAGGAAATGGACACGGCAACACGACTTCAAATCCTGACGAGACGGATTGTATTTCACATAGCACTAATACCCTTGGGAAAGGTATGAATCCAAGTATTCTCCCTCCAGCTATGGGTAAATAGTAGGGCAGACTAGGTTCTTCAGCCTTGGTTAGGCAACTACTCTAGGAGAAGGAAAACTGTGAATTCAAACCTGTTAAACTCCGCTTAAAAATTGACCTTGTGTCATATCCTGCCCGAGCGGAGGGGTTGGTAAATATGTATTCTAAAAGTTCTAAACCTCACAAAGAAAGATGAGCCACAGCCGAACATTTTGTTGTGGCAACACACTACCACTTTTTGTAAAAATAGAAAAACTAATAAGAAATTTTCCAATTTCTTAAGTGGTGATAGTTTGTTATCTCAATAAAAAATCTTCCGCTAGGCTCTTTATTGGTGAGGCTTAGCACTTTTTAAGCGATTCTAACATATACATCAACAAAGCAATCTGCCGTTTAGAGCGATTCTACTTGGAATATCTCGTCCTATCTTTATGGTTTGGTTTGGTTTCTTTGTTTAATGGCATATCAACCTTTGTAGGTTATTTTATGCCAAAGCCAAATTTCTAGAAGAACAGTAGTGGTACTATTTAACCCATAGGTGGGAGGATAAGGGGGTTCATACCTTTCCCAATCGTATTTGCTCGAAAGTGAACGTTATAGCGCGACTGGAGTACGAACTCGCTTACTACGATTCCGCAGACCAGCGATTTAACCATTACACCACGAGGATACTCCCCATATTTTTATGAGCTCATGTCAAGGGAAATATGAAGTAAAGGGCTCTACTAGGAAGATAATCAGACATTTCTGGAAAATACACTTTCTCAAGCCGAATCTCAACTGCATAACCTGGAGCAGGCAGCAATGGGCATTGGTATCTATTTTAACTCAGACGGTTCTTTTACAAGGATATCTTTCGCATTAAACGAAGAACCCATTCTTCGTTTAATGTTAAAGACATCCTTGTAAAAAAAAAAAACAGTAGGAGTACTTTTTAACTCTCAGCTGAGGAAGGATAAAGGAGTTTATACTCTATTACTCTGAAAGTTAACGTAATAGTGTGACTGGAGTTCGAAACCGACTACTATGTTTTCTTAGCCCAGTACTTTAACCACTACGCCACGGGAATGAGATAAAGAAAGAGTTCATGAGTTCTAATCAAGAAGGTGCCATCTCCCCTACCACAAAGGTAATTTACAAAGCTCTTTGCTTCGATGTGGCACAAGGCCGAATGAATGGGGCGCCCAATGAGACTCGAACTCACTCGTGTAGGTTTGCTAGTCTAGCTTGCTAACCGTTACACCACCAGAGGTGCCCCCAACCACAAAGGAAGCAAAAGGCAAGTGAAGTATTTTCTAAATAATACTTTTTATCGACAGTTTATTTGCTAAAATAATATTGAATAATAAGATTGAGAAAGTAATCCCCCCCCCCAAAAAAGTAGATACAAAATAAAGTTTGGGTACATTATTAAATTAGACAATTTATTGATATTTAGTGAAGGTATTCGACTGGATTGTAGCGAGTATTTTCTTGTTTTTATCAATAATTGATTGTATAAAAATATTAACTTATTCTCCAATCGTCTGCTTAGAAATGTACCGCGCAGAATTTGATATTTCTCTTCGATAAATAAATTTAAAAAATATTTTAGTTTTCTTATGTCCATTAGGTATGTCACTTGTTTGTAATTGGTGGGACATTTTTATTAAAACAGTTTGCAATTAAAAAGGCAACAATTAAAAATATCGTTTTTATTCAAAGTTTTCTTTGAAGCATTAAATAGTGAGACTTCACCATTTGCAGAAGGCCATTTTTTGATTCTTTGGTATGACTCGACCCAGGATTGAACTCCGGTCTTCCTGGTCATTGGTGAACACAACAAGCAATCCTATGAGTGACGTCATCATCTCGAAAAAAAGACGTAAATGATTAATTGTTTTTTTCTTATTACGTTCAATTTTACTTGACTCGTGAATTCGACCCCAATTTGGCGATATCAAAATCTCATATTTAAGTTCCTTAATAATATTCGGTTCTTGGAAATATTGAAAACTATTTCTGTAGAGCTCATGGGAATTGATTCTGGGTACTCGAACTACTGTCATTATTGCTTCACAGCCGGCAAAATATACTGCTTCGTGGACATTTGGTTTCAACTTTGTAAATTTGTCAAAAAATATGGTAAACCACACAATGGGGACATGTTTATGGGCTATAATTTCATCTGAAAATAGCCACACATTTGAAAAGAATTTGATATTTATTAGATTTTTAAACACATATAGCTTAAAAAAAACCCTCTAAAAGCAGATTTTAGAGGAATATCAATTGCACATGACAGTATCAAACTAAATGAAATAAATGCACCCAGTGGTGTTTTTGCGTCTAATAATCTACCTGGTGGTCTTTAAGTGACCTTCCATCAAGTCAGAATGCAGACTAAAGACATTTTAAAATAGTGAGCCACCCACAGATTGAAACCCATGCGCGACCAGACAAAAAAATGTTTGGTCCCGTCGGCATTCTCCAATGGAGGTGCCTCAGACCCCAATTCATCAAGAACTCAGCCCTCCAACGCTGGTATTGCCTGGGATGTGACGAAACAGTCTATACCACCCACTTGGGACACGCCCATGAGTATGGTATATTGCATTAGTCTTGCACTGCACGTAGCTGCCAGCCCACAGACAGCGGCCAGATTACATTTTTTCTTTCTTTTCTTTTCTTTTAATGGCATATCAACCTTTGTAGGTTATTTAATGCCAAAGCCATTCTCCTAGAAGAACTGTAGTGGTACTATTTAACCCATAGCTGGGAGGTTAAGGGGTTTCATACCTTTCCAAATGGTATTTGCCCGAAAGTGAACGTAATAGCGCGACTGGAATACGAACTCGATAACTACGATTCCGCAGACCAGCGATTTAACCATTTAACCCCCCACCAAATTACAATGTTCCGAATATTCATACTTATATTAGCACTACCAATAAATAGAATCAAGTGCCGACAAGTTAACTAGCTACCCAAGAAAGGAGTGGGTGTCCTCGTGGTGTAATGGTTAAAGCGATGGACTGCGAAATCGTAGTAAGCGAGTTCGTACTCCAGTCGCGCTATTACGTTCACTTTCGGGCAAATACCCTTGGGAAAGGTATGAACCCCCTTATCCTCCCAGCTATGGGTTAAATAGTGTCAGTACTGTTCTTCTAGGAGAATGGCTTTGGCGTTAAATAACCTACGAAGGTTGATATGCAAGGAAACCAAACCAAACCAAGAAAGGAATTACTGAAAAAATGCGAGGTCGGAGAGTGTTAAGACCTTTTAAAATTGAAGTACCAAGTGTATTAAACTGTGATATTGATATTCCGTGCTGCCAGCACGATATGATGATGACTTTATCAGACCACCCAAATACAATAGATAGGATAGTACAACACAGCTTTATTTGAAGGAAGACGCTAACACTTAGTACAGTCGTTTTACAATTATATTAAACGTATACTACAAGAAAAGAATACGAACGCAAAAAGCACCAAAGGTCTGTGAAAAGCATATACTTTTCATAGTTCTAAGTAATTCTTATCTTGGTATGACTGAGAACTTTTCACCCCTTGACTGTATTTTGTGTATAAATGCCATTCTGTTCATATTAAAGGGAAGGCGAGGAAGAAAGAAGAAAAGAAGTAAATAAATGAAGGTTTCTTGAAAATGTTCTACGAGATCTGGATAATATTTCTCAAAATCGCTTCCAGAAAATGTTCTTGAAATGGAAAAAAATTCTAATAATGGTGAAAGCCACTATTTTGAAGAAAGATATATCTCATTAAATTAATTGACCAAGGAATAATTTAGTTTTTGAAAACATGAGGTTAGCATTTCACAATATTTGCTATGGATTAAATAGACCTGAAAAATACCCCCCCCCAAAAAAAACCAGGAATGACAAGTGACAAGGGTGAAGTCATAGGCGTAGAGTTTGCCAAAAACAAAAAACAAACAAACAAAAAAAAAAAAACAGTAAAAAACTGAACCATTTTTTACTCTTGCCCCACATTTTAATGACATTGCAATATGTTAGACTCATATAGGAAATAATTATCTTCACTGATTATTGGAGTCAAAGTTACCCGAGCTGGAGCGAAAAGTTCTTTATAAAATGAAAGTTCTCATTTTTTATTACTTAGAATATACGGACTATTATTTTCATCCTCATGGTTATACTCATAACGTTTCGGCCGATATGTCCTTCGTTTTAAGTATGAAAATAAAGATGAAAAAAGTAGTCCGAATATCAAAAGTGATAAAAATTATTAAGATTCATCTAAGAAATTTAGACAAATAAAAAAAATTGTCAGAAATATAAAAAAAAAAAATAAATAAATAAAAAGAAGGAAATTATTTAGAATTTTCTCCTCGTTGATTTGATATCTTAACTTGTGATTAATTCTTTTCATTAAACTTTGTGGTCAATTATAAAAAAGTGGTTAACTTTTTTTTTTCTTTTTGTTCTATACTGTATGTGAATAAGAAAGAGAAAAAAAAAATGAGTGAAGAAGGACCCCCCCCTGAAAAAACCCCAAAAAGCAAAACACAAAAGAAAACAAGAACACAAACAAACAAACAAACAAGACATAAAGAAAACAAATATTGATGAGGAATTAAAAAAAGATTCAAGTAAAAACTGCAAAAAAAAAAAAAATTAATAAAAGCAAAAAAAAAAAAAAAAAATGAAAAAAAAACTCCCATTGAAATAAAAATAAAGGAAAAAATATATTTAAAAAAAATGAACCCCACCTCCAACAAAATAAAACAAAAAACGAGAAAAACTTGTCGAAGGAAGATGAAAAAAATCTCACTGACCGAGGACGGAGGTCGTAGCGGAATTTCCCGGAATCTTTCGGTTGATGTCGTTTAGCAAGACAGCATAAGCAAGCAACGTAGTCGTGGCTAACATTAGCTTTTCTCCAGACATGACAGGTACCACGTGGGCGGCCAAATTGAGCAGAGCCAACAGGACAAATGGAATATAAGTGGACACAAGGTGGAAAGTGCGCCGCCTCTTTAGTTTCAATGTGAAAGCCGCATGGCTATAAAACCTCTGATCATCACCTTTTGACATATGGCTGGACTTGAAACTTCCTGTGACCGTCCTTTCAACTTCCCACTCGTTGTTGTCCACGAAATGATCAAATTCTGAAGGTGAATGGAAAAGAACAAAAATATTATTTATGTAAATATTCGTGTATAACAGGACCTTCTAAATTTGTGCTACGAAAATTTGAAAACAAAATAACTTGCAGAGGATATGTTGTACTGGGTGGAACGATAAAATTGTCGTCCTAAAGAAAACAAAACTACAGCCTTATTTTAAAACTTTTATTGAAAAAATCAATTCAGCTAACTTGATTATGTAGTAGAGCTGACATCTACAGGGTGGAACGATAAAAATGTCGCCCGAAAGAAAACAACACTACAGCTTTATTTTAAAACTTTTATTGAAATAATCAATTCAGCTAACTTGATTATGTAGTAGAGCTGACATCTATTCAATGTAGCCGCCTTTAGCCTCAATCACCGCCTCGATACGGACCCGAAACTGGGAGCATGCCTTTTCCACAAGCGCCGGCGGGAGCACGGCGAATACTCGGCGGATGGCAGCGGCGATAGGGCTGTCTTTGGTGTTGTGGGAGGTCATATTGGTAATGTTCTCGAAGTATGACCAAACGAAGTAGTCCAGTGGGTTCAGGTCGGGGTGGAGGGGGCCAGTGAGAGAAAGGTACAAAGTCGTAGCACTCCTTCTGAAGACAAGCCTGGGTCTCTTTGGACTTGTGGGCTGGCGCTGAGTCCTGCTGCCACACCCAGGGTCTGCCACCGGCCACCTGATTACACCAGGGGATCACCACATTCTTCAGCACATCCAGGTACACTTTGGTGTTGACTTTCAAGCCGACTTCGAAGATGTGAGGTGGCATGATGTGGCCCTCACTTGAAACCACACCAAAGACCATAACCGTAGCTGGAAACTTTGTTTTCATCACACTGGGCATGTCCCTGTTGTTCGTGGCAATCCAGATTTGAATTTGAGTGTGCTGGCAATGGTCCTGTTGTCATAACTTGGATCGATAGAGAGCATGAGTTGTACGGCGGCGCAACTCCGATCTCGCTCGTTGAACATTGTGTCACTTTCAGACATGATAAAAGTCTCATATCGCTCTAGGGATTTGTACACAACTGGCCAACTAGTAGATGGTCTGCAACAAAAAAAGAAAGCTGGTTTTCTTTAAACGGAAATGGAATCATGTCGTCTTTTCTAGGGTGACAATTTTATCGTTCCACCCTGTATACTACAGCCATAAAGATATCAATCACAACAGTAATACAATATATATACAAATACAGGTGGACTCTTTCGTTTCAGATACGAACGGGTTAATTAATTTCTGGCTTCGGTCCTTCGACACGAGAAGAGAAACATAATTCTTAAATGTCATTGCTAACTATACTATGCTGACCCCCCACTCCCAACGCGCGGCGCATCTTGTGATGTTTAAGATCTCAATTCATCTCAGCCGGTCGAGATACGAAAATCTTGACCGTGCGCCTCAACGGTAGAAAACTCAACGACTGTCTTTTCAAAATCCTCAATTCTCAGGACCATCTCTTCCGGGCATGCTCCAGCCCCACTTCCTCTCTGGGGGTTTATTATAACAAATGATGATTGTCATATCCTTTCCACGTGAGCGTAAAACTGCACCAAATGACTATGCACCTCTACTAAAAGACCCGAATAGTTCAAAGCCGAACCAAACTGAATGATAAAATATAATTAACGAAAAATGATTAATATAAAAAAATCATTACTTGATTGTATAACAGATACTCTAAACTTTTAGAATGTATACTAACTAAATTCAATAATTGTTCAATTTTTTTCGTGCAAACTTAAAATAAGAATTCCTGACCGATAAAATAAAACGCAGTTTTTTCCAGGCAGTGGTCGTGTAGATACTGCTATATGGATGCACTACTTGGATGCTAACTAAACAGCTGGAGAAGAAACTAGACGGCAATTACACAAGAATGCTGCGAGCAATATTGAGCAAGTCTCGGTAGCAACACCCCACAAGGCACCAACTATAAGGCTACCTGCCTCCCATCACGAAAACTATCCAAGCTAGACGAACCAGACATGCAAGACACTGCTGGAGAAGCAGGGACGAGCTCATAAGTGATGTACTCCTATGGACCCCCGCATATGGCCAAGCAAAAGCAGGACGACCAGCTCGAACATATATACATACAGCAGCTTTGTGAGGATACGGGATGTAGCCCTAAAGACCTGCCAGATGCGATGAATGATAGAGAGAAGTGGCGAGAGAGGGTCAGGGATATCCGTGCTAGCAGCACGACATGATGATGATGACTAATGTTTTGAATGAAAACATGTATGCAGTATTCAGAGCAAACGCGCAAACTTATTCACACAAAAATACAACACGCCTGTTGCTCACACCAGAAAAAAAAATTATAAACAAACACACGTTCCTGTTGATATTTCTTCGGAACGGCGTAAAAAAGAACTGTTTTTACACATTTGGTAGTTTGGATCACAGATATAACTTACATTTACTCATATCGTCCTGAATATGTTGATACAGGTAGCCGGATAAAAAGATAATATCTTGTTTTTCTGTAAAATACACACCCCTAACTTTTAGGTTTAAATGTTCTAAAAGTGCATGTTACACTCCAATAATTACGATATACAGCTTTTTTTTGCATTTGGCTAATTTATAGCTTCAGTCACACCTGAAACTATTTTAAACGACAATATTGTAAAAATAATCTGTCTAGATTGCATACTATGGACGTCAACAAATCAAATATAAGAAATTGGTTTCACACTAAAAAAAAAATGAGATGAAGCAGACGATATCTCGCAGAAACTATGACAGACGCAGACAACATAGATAATTATACATTGATTATAATCTTGCGCCAAATCCCTGCTGCATGGCTTGCGGCAAGCAGCAGAAGGCATTGGCTTCTACGTAAACGTAAATAAATTTTTAAACAAAATAAATAGATGTACGTATTTTTTCTTTTTTAAGTAGAGGAATTAATATTGCGAATTGAATCACCACGACTAGAAAATGCAGTGAACACCTACGCATGACATACGGGAATACTGGACAGCTGTTTCGACCTTATTAGGTCTCATTAGCAGTGTATGCCGCAATCTCAACCACTAGAGATCGAACCAGCGACTACAGATTGCAGTGCCGAAAGTCTACGACTGAGACACCAGTTCATATCGCACGAAAGTGACGCCAAATTAACTAATTATGGTGATTGATAATAAATGGAGCCATGTCCAGTGTAAGCGAAGAGTCTCTGTAGCATAGGGGCTAGAATGTTGGACTGCAGTCTCGAAGTAAGTGAGTTTTTCTCTTTCGGACTTATAACCTTGGGAAAGGCATGAACCTCTTTATTTCCCAGCTATCATTGCTGTTTTTCTACCAAGATGTCTTCCGCATAGAATAACGTACGAAGGTTGATATGCTATCAAGCAAAGACACTAAACCAAATCAAATCAAACCACTTTAAGTCGTAAGCCTCTGAAATTAGTAGACCAGTTCATATACCTCGCTAGCAATATCTCATCTACTGAAAGGTATATCAACATACCTATAGGGAAGGTGTGAACTGATATTGACAGGCTATCGACCAAATGGAAATTTGATCGTCGATAAAATAAAACGGGTTTTCTTCCAACCAGTGGCTGTGTCAATACTACTGTATAGATGCACCACCTAGATGATAATGAAACGCCTGGAGAAAAAGCTCGATGGAAACTGCACAAGAATGTTATATACAACTTTGAACAAATCCTGGAAGCAATACCCCCCTCCGAAAAAAAACAAACAACAGCTTTATAGCCGCTTTCCTCCCACCTCACAGGCAACTCAAATAAGACGAACAAGACACGCGGGTTATTGTGTGGGGGTAAGTACGAAA